>CM039736.1:6271586-6576148 GCA_022539455.1 Dendrobium nobile | reverse complement strand
GGCGCTCTTTTTTAAATTTTTTTTCTCCATTTAGTAGATATATTTGCTCCATTGCAATTAATTTTCAAATTGTATTATCGGATATGTATTTTTTTAGGTAAGTAAAAATGAGGATATAACATTTTGGATAGAATAACTAAATTTTAACTATGATAAATTTAAAAAAGAGTTGACTAAATTTTAACATCAATGTCACATTAAAAAAAATTATTCTACAGGTTGAATCTTAGCAAATATTTGATTATAAATTTTCAAAATTAAATTTGTGATTATTGATACTGATTTCAATAAATATATAATTGAAACAAATGATACACAGATATGTACCCAACACCAACAAAAAAGCTTAATCTAACCCCTAATATGTCTAATCAAAAAACTTGACGTATAGTTGGAAAGTTTATAGTTGTTTGAGGGGTTAAATGATCTTCCAAATTTGTGCATTAATAGTCAAAACAAGCATCTTAAGGAGAGGAATCCTATGAGGCTTAGTTTGCACAATCTGATATCATGAAGACTTTTAAATGCCTAAAGTATTGAAGGGATTAAAATGAATCATTCAATAGAGGGTACAATAACTTTGGCTTAAATAACTACAATTTCACTTCAAAAATTTATAAATAGCTTCGTTATCAGCAACAAAGCTCATGTGTGATGTCAAAATTGAAACAATGCACTCGAACACCAACAAAGCTAATACATGCGTTGACACCAACCTAGACTCCCGCTATCACCAATAAGTGAAATATATGTCAACGATGCAACATCGATGCACTCAATCCATAAAAGGTCAACGTATGTCTTCAACACTAACACTAATGCATGTTATAACCAACAAAATCGATTCATATTGTCAATAACATTACTGATGATTGACATTGCTAATAAAGATGGTGAATGCCTCAGACACCATTATCAATGAACCGGAAAAGAAAGAATTTCATAAGCGGGAAAGAGCATCCATCACTTTCATAGATCTATATCTCTTGTTTTTCGGGATCAAACATTGCCAACATGGTTGATGCACTCTACTAACAGCAACTTCTATGCACATTATCATCAATATGATTGATGCATGCCATCAACACCAACATCCATGCATGCCATGACTAAAAATGTTAACTTCCATCATAAACATCAATCTCAACACTCGCTCATCAATAAGTTGGTAACCCACCATGGCCATTAATGTCGACACCTAACAACAATATTAACATTGCCTCTCGACATTCATATTATACCTTATGCTCATCTTCATACTCTCTAGTTTTCTAATCACATTAATTTAAACATCATCATTCGACTACGATTTCCTTGTCCACGACCACCCAACTAATCTTGCTAGATGACAATCGCTCGAATACCATCTCTTGACCATTCTCATTTGACTATCATCACTCGACTGCCAAATAACATCGATGTCCACCATAGCCAACAAGTTACTGCATGTTGTCAACAATAACATTGAAGCCACAAAAAAAAAAATCATTGCATTCTATCAACACCAATCTTAATGTATGATGTCACTAGAAAAAGCTCATACATGTTGTTAACATTGATGACAATGCACACCGTCACTAATGAGGCTAATGCACATCAATAACTGCCAACAAGGATAATGCATGCCATTAAATCAACTATGATACACCTTCTCCAAAAGGTCAATGTCTTCCTTTAACTCCAACACTAATGTATACCATTGCCAACAAGGTCAATGCACGTCGCTAATACCAATTTTGATGCTTGGCATCATCAATAAGATCGATGCATGCAATTGATATGAATCATTGATAATAAAGAAGTGCCTTTGTAATGCAACCCGATGCAAGGATTACACTGCTACAGGACCTGAAAGGAGAGGCAGCAAAGAGAACAAAACAGAACACCAGTTCTGTGAAGAAGAAACTCTATTTCTGTATTCAGAGATAAAAAAAACAGTCTACCATAATTCACCTGTGTTTTCCTATATGTATTCTTCTCTTTTTCATAACAGCAAAAAGTAACTATTATGCCTAATAGTACGGGTAAACAGAAAATAGTAAAAAGAGTAATGGTGAGTGAGTAGTTAGTTAGAAACGGTGTGATACTTCCCCCGGTAACCTGCACCACATCACTTTGGCACCAACATCAATGAATGATATTGCCAATAAGGTTAATGCATGCTGCCAATTTCAATGCACACCATTGACACCAATGTCCATGCATCTTCTCAATAAAAAGGCTGACTCCCACCATCCATATCAACCTTAATGCAGCTCACCAATTAGATCATCACCCACCATAATCATCAATGTTGAAGCCTAACAATAGCATTAAAGTTTCCTCCCAACATCGATGTTATGTCTTATACTCATCCTTTTAGTTTATGAATTTCCAATAATAGTTTCCTAATGGCTATCATCAGACTATCATTGCCCCAACCCTTATTACCTAACTACTCTTGCTTGATAATAATTGCTCAAATATATTCACCTACAACTATCATCTAACTATTATCACCCAACTGATAAATAATATTGACATCCATCATCATCAATAAAGGTAATGTACATTATCAACTATAATTTTTGGCTCATACAATTACCAAAAAGATCAATGTACTCTATCACTACTAACCTCAATGTATGCCATCACCATTAAAGCTCATACATGTTCTCAACAATGATGATAGCACACATCATCACAAATATGGCTTATGCATGCCATTGATATTGATCCCCATGCCTAATCATTAACCATAAAGCTAATATACATTGTAAACACTAATGTCGATACATGAAATCTCCAAAAAGGTTAATGTATTCCTTCAACACCATATGCCTCACCAATAAGGTCAATATATATTATGAACATTAATGTTGATGTTTGTTTTCACTAAATTAATCGATGCATGCCATTGACACATGTTATAACCAATAAAGTTGGCGAATGCTTTCAACATTAACATCAATGAATGACACTACAAACAAGGTTGATACATGCCTCCAACTTCAACCCACGTCATCACCAATAAAATGAGGCATGCCATCAATACAAACATCCATGCACGTCAGCACTAAAAAGGTCGACTCACATTATCCATGTCCAACAACATTAACTTCAGCTCTCAACATTGACATTAAGGCTTATGCTCAGTTTGGAGTGTAAGTGAGCTAAGTCGGCTCGAGAGCCAGATTGAGCTCGACTCGTTATGGGCTCTCAAGCCAAGCTTATCGAGCTCACGAGTCGAGCTTGAGTTCGAGCTTGAGCAGACTCGGCTCGTGAGCCAGCTCGAATAAATATTAATATTTTTAAAATACATTTATTTTATTTATTAAATTTAAATATTTAAAAAAATTAATAAAAATAACCTAAGTTTTATTTCAATGTTAAACATTTCTTTTTTTTTTTTCTAAATTTAGACTAAGTTTTGAAAATTTCGCTTAAGTTTTAAAAATCTCGCCTAGCTTTTAAAAATCCCATCTAAATTTAAAAATTCTCTCCAGCTTGTTTACAGTGAGATGAGCACGAGTTCGAGCTCCCTTTCCAACTAACAAGCCGAGTTTGATAAGGTCCTAAACTTGACTCGACTCGACTCGTTTACACCCCTACACTCAGTATACCTTGTGACTCAATATATAGTTGTACATGTTTTGATCCAATCTGATATGGGCAAACCACTAAATTTTTTGTATTTTCACCTCTTGTATGTCTTTATGATATTTTGTATGCATGTGAATGTTTGAATCTATTTTAAAGTGAATCTTTGGATTGGTGTGCATTAATAAATAAAAATTTTAAAAATTTTCCATGTAGGGCCATGAGGCCTAAGTGGAAGTGTTGCAGCATTGAGCACTCAAATTTTTTCTCCAAAATGGTTAAATGCTCTGTTATATTGGGGGTTGCTACTGTGGCGTCTTACTCTCCTATGGAGAGTGTTGCAACACTATAGGGTAATACTCAGTGAAGTAGTACACAGTTGTACCTATTTTAGCCTTGTCTGATAAAGGTAATTCACTAAAATTTTATATTTGTAACTCTTGTATATGTATATGAGTGTTATGTATCCATATAAATGTCTGAATCTATTTTGAAGCTAGAATTTTCTCTTGAGATCCCCATAGCGTATGAGCGGTAGTGTTGTGACATTGAGCTCTCCAATTTTTTTTTGCCAAATGGTTAAATGTTGCGATATTGCGGGTCAACATTGTGATATTGTGCTCTTAAGTGGTCAGCTAGAGAGAGAAAGAGAGACCATTTTTGGTGACTTTGATCTATTTTTTTACTGTCAGTCCAGTTTTGAAAATTGTCTGAATCGAGATATGTTATATTTCATCTATCTTAATTTTAAAAATACAAAAAAGTTGAAAGTTTTTTTCCTAATTTAATTTATAATTTCATGGCATAAAATGAGGATAATTTCATATTCGCAAAAATTTCACTGTGTCACTTTTTGTATGTCATGGATACGACTATTATGCACATTTAGGTATTTTTCTAAATTTTTTTGCTTGATAAATTGAAAAGTGTGTTATTTTTATCATATTAGAAATTGATTTGAATTCCAGGAAATAATGTTGTAGTAAATTCAAGTTTCAAAATAGTATTCTGAATAATACCTAGCAATCTTATAAAATTTTGCTCAATAGTTGAATTCCTCAAATTGATTTATTTATATTTTATTTATTACATTGTAATGATATTAATGCTTATCTATTTGACATATACGATTTTGTGGAGCTCTAATTTTGAAGAAAATTTTGTTATGTGAGATACACAGGGAGTCATATGGGTCTAAATTTTTAAATATTTGATATGTGCTAAGCATTGGGAGGTATAAGGGCATAAATTATGGTATCTATTTTTAATGTGAGGTATAAGTGCTTGAGAAAAATTTATTATTTTATGCTATAATATATAGGAGTACTTATTTATTTACTTTCCATACATTGTTATTTAATTGTATGATATCCGAAAGCATTATTCTGGTCAACAAAGTGAATTGATATTAATTATTTCTAAAATTCAACTATGGGCATAATAAATTATTTATTAAAAAAATTAAATTAGTGGATGTGATCTATTGAGCTGTATTAGCTCACACATATTTTGCATTTTATTTCAGGCTAGAAAAAGGGGAAAGACCACGTTGAGTAGTTATGATATCAGGTTTTATCTGTTCTGATGTTATGATTTTGTACAATTATGACTTTTTTCCTTAGTTGCTATGTTTTGGTCTTTACTCATGCAATGTTATGTATAGTTATTTTATATACATTTTGATCATGAAAGAAAATAAATTGGCCGAGTTTTGGTCTGTAGCCATGCTATGATTTGGTCTATAACCAAATTGAAGGAAAGGGTTGGCTTCTATAATCTTACTCAGATGGTGGATAATTTCACTTGGCTCAGGCCCAATTATTTTTTTTCCTTTTTATGATTTTTATATAAAATGTTTGGTGTTCTTTCTGAATTTCTCATATTTCTGTGCGTGAATTTTTGTGCAGTTACGCGAAACCTAACTCGGAAAAATCCGGGTTCGAGTCGACCCGTTTGTTAAACGGGTCGGGTTCGGGTTCAACAAACTGACCAGTTTTAAAAACGGGTTGGGTTGACCCGGCAACCCATAAATGACCCGAAAATCTCTGCCCACGTTTGCTGCCCGGTCGAACCCGAGTTCGATGTTCACGTGCTACGAGTGCCGCCCAAAGCATCCTGAGTCCCGAAGCGAAAGAGCGGGGTCCCGAAGCGTCACGAAGGCCAAAGCGTTGTGCGCCTATGGCCACTGGCATGTGCGCGGTGGCACGGACAGCGCGAACCCGCAGTGCGTCCCGAGGCGCAAACCTGCGAACCCGAAGCGTCGCGCGGTCGCTGGCTACTGGCTCGCTGCGTCGTGTGCTGCCGCTTGCCGCTGCAGCCCACCTCTGTCGCCCGCCGCTGCGTCGCCGGGAGTATTTCAAAAATGTGGGTCGGGTCGTGCCCGAGCGGGTCGGGTCCGGGTTGAAAAAGCCAACCCGTTTATAAAAACGGATCAGGTTCGGGTTGACCAGTTTAGAACCGGGTCAATTCAGGTTCGACCTAAACCCTACCCGCTGACCCGAATTGACACCCCTGGTTATGAAAACAAACTCTTATTTTACTACTATTATAAATTTTTCTGCACGCAATAAATATGATATAATGGATGACAATGAGTGCTCAAATATGAGAATCTAATATGGACTCTACTGAAACGGGTTCGAATCAACCCGATTAAGTCTTCATTTGGGATAGCTTTCTCAATACTTTCTAAAACAACTTTATAGTACAAAAAATTTTTAGTTTGATAGATTTGTTTACTAGAAAGTTGATTTAAAAATCAGTAAAAAAAATTTTCCCAAACGAAGCTTAATTTGGAGTAGGGTTAAGGCTTGAAATCTTGACTTAATTAAATATTGGATCAAATTTGGGTTGACCTAAATACTTAAAATTAACTCTGATTATTATTCATATTTGAGTTAAACTTAAAATGTGAGGGGTTCGAGTTAAACAGGTCGTGCTGGGTTACACGGGTTTGAATGGAGTTGGTTATGCGGTTTGGAAATAAGAAGAGGATATAACTAATTAATTTAAATTTGTTTTTACAAATATTTAAAAATAAATCTACCGTTAGGTGTAAATTCGCCAGCAAGAAATATTTTATTGAAAGAAAATAGAATAAAATAATCATTGCCGACAAAATATACGCACCATGGGGATGTTTGGGGCCCACTTGAGCCGTAGGATGAAATTGACACTTTTGACATTGACCTTGGCCCCACCGAACCAAGTCATCATATGCTGACGTGGCTTCCATGTGCTGTCTTTGCAGCCAAGTGGGCCCCACCGTTTAAAACAAATTTGATTTGTTATGATTTAACTAAGCTTAGACATTTAATTAATCTCGATTAAAGTCAAATAGGAATTTAAGTTCAATTCAAATTAAAAATCAATGAAATATTAATTGATTTTCAATCTCTTTAGGAATAAATAAACTCTATGTGTGTGACTATATATAATTATATTATTAAATAGTTATTAATCAGGCCTTTTTTAAATTTGAAAAAAAATAATCTATTATAATTCTAAAAAATTTATCATTTAAGTCTCATATTAATATATTATTAAAATTCCAATTTTGAGTAAAATATAAAAATTTTACCTCATTTTGCATCACTGTCATGCTTTTCTGAATGAACTTAAAAAAAAGCTCTATAGTTGCCTCATAGTAGACGGAGGTACAAACAATGTCCTTAATGTCTCAACAAACCCATTCCAAGTAATCAGGATATTTGTATGACCATGAAACTTCTCTCTACTGCTCAACCACCCGCGCTTGGCCTCACCATCTAATAAAAAAGCAGCAAGCTAATACAACTCTCCTCTCATGAGTACAATTCATTAAATCCCAAAATCTTCTCTATCCTTATTAGCCAATCCTTAACTGCTCTAGGCTCGATAAAACTTGAAAGTCTAGGAGGTTGTAATCTCATGAAATTCTACAATATATGTCCATGTCAACAGATCAGGTACCAACAACTAGTGTGTGAGGCTCACCAACCAGTTGTGCTACTATATCTGTAATCTAAGAAATTGCCCAAAACATATCATAGGAGCTATACCCTGAACCTAAACTACTTGACTGGAGCTCTAACCATTGGTCATATCTAGATTTTGCTGAGTTGGATCAGCCATCTCAAAACACTGAAAGCAGTTATATGCGACACATGCATATGGAAAATAAACAAAATGAGCACTCAAAACTAGCTAGAAGCATCTCACTCTTCTACAGATTAAATCATATAGCTTTATTACAAATCACTTCTCCAACCATGCTCCAATACCAAAAAATCATTAGATTTCTCAAATTTAATCTATAAAAACTAGTCATAGTTAAATTTGGGGCTGCTTTCTAAATCTATCAAAGAAAGGGGTTAATAATATTTATATTCAAGTCATTAAGGATATATATGCAAAAGCTATTACTTGTGTTCAGACACAATGTGGTTTGACTAAGTATTTTTCTATTTCAATTGGATTACATCAAGGATTAGCCTTAAGCTCATATCTTTTTGTTTTAGTCATGTATGTTCTTACTAGAAATTTGCAAGAGGTTTTTATCCCTGTGTATGCTTTTTGCTGATGATATTCTAATAGGAGATGTGGAAATGCTTAGGAGATGAAGGATTTTTTTTTTTTACTAAACTTTTTAAATATTATTTTGAAAACTAAAAGATGACAGATGAGTGAAGAATGAGTTTGTTGATTCATGCTTTTAAGAATAAAGCTAATGCACAAGATTGTGCGAATTATAGAGGAATTAAGTTAATGAGTCATACTTTAAAACTATGGGATAGAGTTATGGAGCATAGGTTACGACGTAATACTAATATTTATCAAAATCAATTTGGATTCATACCGGATAGGTCTACTATGGAAGCTATACATTTATTGAGAGATTTGATGGAGAAGTATAAAGAGAATAAATAGGATCTACATATGTTATTTATTGATTTAATGAAAGCATATGATAATGTCTCAAGGAAGTAATGATAAAGTGGAAGAATCTACCCGACTATGACTCTAGATGGAAGTCGTACAATTGTGAAGCATTGGTTTCTATCTTTCCACCTTGGGGACAATGTGGGTCTTTACGAAGGAGGTATTGTTAGACCAATCCCTGGACCGATCCAGCTGTTCCATCATGGACCGGCCCTAGTATACAAGAGGGAAAACAAGAGTTATGTGTAGTAAGGTTTGGACCCATTGAGGTGGGCTCCAACAACCTAGTGTAAGAGGGAATTAAGTTGGGATTAGGAGCAATAATTTAAAAGAATGGGCTATTTTAGGATTTACTTCATTATTATATGCTTTATGTGGGATTTTTGCCTAGGGTTAGGGTTATCTCTTGTTTGCTGAAATTGTAGTGTTATTAGGGTGTTTTGGGCTCTAGCTGGCGGTTAGAGAATTGGGGGAGCCAGATCCTCCTCTTCGATTGAGGATCCTATTGCATCTTGCTTTTCTTTGCTTAATCTTCTAATAAAAAAAAATATTGTGGGTCACTACAGGAAATTCAGCTATTACCGACGGTTGTCTAGTCGCCGATACTAACGGCGGTTTAGCTGGCGGTTTGGCCGCCGGTATTAACTGGCCGTTATGCAAGCTTATGCCGCCGGAACTAGCGGCGATCATAAAACCGTCGGGTAAACCGCCGGCTTTAAAACGTACCGGCGGTATACCGGCGGCTAAAACCACTGGTGTTAAGGGATTTTAGTACCGGCGGTATAAGCCGCCAGCACACCGCCGGTAAAAGTAGTATTGTGATGGATTATAGTGGCGTATTCCCCAAAATTGTGGTTATTATTTTCTGTGCGGGTTTAGAGTTTAGGGTGAAAATCCCTCAAATAGAGGGGAAGCTGTCAAATTTTTTTTCAGGTGCTATAGGTTTCCGGCGGCTAACCGGCGGTTTAGCCGCTTGAAACATTGATATCGGACGGATGATTGACACCGCCGGAAATCTGTTATAACCGCCGGTACCGGCGGTTTACCGACGCTGTCCAGCGGTTGTTCGGCGATATGCCGGCAGCTACAACCGCCGGCAATGCCGTCGGCTGTGACAGCCGGTACATTTTCCGGCAGTGTACCGGCGGTTAGACGGCCAGGAAGCCGCCGATAACAAAACCGGCGATAACCGGCAGTATAGGCCGCCGGAAAGCCGTCGGGGAAATAAACCACCGGTAAAACACCGTCGGCAACGGTTTCCGATGCCGTTTTTTCCAGCGGTGTGAGAACCGCCAAAAAGTCGTCGGTTATCTTCGAAACCGCCAGTATTTACAGGTAAACCGTCGGTAATGAGCAAATTTCCTGTAGTGGGTGGTCTTCTTCCCAATTTTTTTAGTTTTATCCACAAATTTTTGTGAAAAAGTACTTCTACTTTCTATCAAATTGGTATCAGAGAGGTGTCCCAAGCTAAAATTGAGGCCTTTCCTTATTGATTTTTGCAAAGTTTTCCCCTCCAAAATACAGACTTCTACTGTTTGAAAACCAAAATTACTAGTTTTTGTATACATTTCACTTCATAGCATCAATCTTGATTTCATAGTGTAATATGTGATTATTAAAATCAAACATAAGCTTTAGGCTGATGGGTCAATATTAATTACTATATTCTACCTATAATAATTTGTGCTATCTCTAGGACATATATCACATCATATTTTATTCTCAAAATATTTATTCAGATAGATTTTCCGATAATACCTCAAATCTAATTAAGAATAATTATATTTTTTAATATATTTTGATATCATAAAAAGTAGTACTATGTTTGTTTTATTTTATGAGAGAAATGATAGACTTTATTAAAAAATAATCAAATTTGATGAAAAAAACATCTATGCCCTTTTCTATACGAAAATCAGAAAGAACAAAAAATGTCATTTTCAAAATCCATTATTTGAGAAGGATAAAATAAATAAAAAACAAAAATGTCATTTTCATGAATTTTAGTGAAAATTTCGTCCAAATCTGTGATCTGATTTGCCCTTCTCATTTAATTATTTTTTTTAATTTTGGAACCTTCTTGATCCGACATTATAATGTAATCCATCAAAAAAAAAAAAAAAAATTGAAATAATCTCGTAACTTTTTGTCCAATTCCCAGCATGAAATTCACGTGTATATTTATTTTATTTATTAATTTAATAAAAATTTATATCTATATCATTTTTTAATATGAAAAAGTAGTTATAAATCAAAATTAAAATTAAAAAAATAAAAAGAAAATAACACATCAATATAAATACTTTATTTTTTGGTTAATAACAATTATTCCAACACCCCACCATTGTGTTTGGCAATTTTAAAGTGCATAGTATAATAATATTCCATAATTAAAGTTTGTTATAATATTCTAAGAAAAAAAACTTAGGTTATGATATCTTAGTCGAATTCATGATAGATTTTAAAATTTTTGAATTTTTTGGATGAATATAATACCTTAAAAATATTTATTTGAAATTTTTGATGTGTTTTATGTCATAATATAATCAATTGATTACACATCATACATAGTGGCGAAGTTAGAATTTTTTTAAATAGGGATACAAATTAATTTTTTCATTAACTATGCTTCTTTATATTAAGGTCATTTCCAACTGAACACGAAACGAGCATTTGCTGTCAGCCACAAGCTTCAATCCAAAGTAAGATTCAACGGCATTTTGGTGAGGTGAACAGTATGAAGTCAATATTGACGTCGTACTATTTACAAACACAATTTTTTTAGTTGGAGAAAGAATATAATGTTATGAAATTGAGTTCAGTTAGAGATGAATTACTGTATTTTGAAGTGTTATTGTATTTTGGTGTGAAAAATGAGTTTTTTTTTTATTCGGAGATACCCTAAGCCCTCATCCCATCAATGAACTCCATCGTATGTCTTCTTGTAACTCTTTCCAATATGATCCTATCATGAATTCCTGGCTTGGAAGCTCAACCGTTGGAAACTTTTCCTACGAGAGATTATTACGTGCGGAGTCTGGGTAGAAAAATCGTCCGATTTTTGTGAGTGTGCGCGGTAAAAATACAATTACTGTTCACCACACCACTACGTTTTTACTGCGCACAGTCTTAAAAATCAAACACAACTTCGATCCAAACTCCACACTTAATAATCTTCCCTTTCCAACAAGATGTCAAATGAATTTTTCTTCTTCATCTCGAATTTTATCAAGTTTGATAATAGAAAAATAGAGTTATGCTATATAAATAATAAATTTCGAAAGTTAAATAAATATATAAACGTGATTATTTTTAGTGCTTTTGTGAAAATAAAATAAATTAAATAAATAAAATGCCGGTTCAGTCTCAGTCCTGTTCACTCCCTCTTCATTCTTTCCACCATTGGCAAGGGGGAGGGAGAGGAGAATATTTCGCCGTTGGTTGCTTTTTTACAACTTCCGACAAAAGGAGCTGCTTTTTCGGCAGCGACGATGTCTTCTCCCTTATCTCCTTTTCCGGCGCCGTCAACCTCCCCTACGGTGCCTGTTACTGCCTCTCCCACCTCTCCTCCTCATCCTGCTCCGGCCAGGGAAACTCAACCAAGCTCCTCATCTCCGCATCCTCCGCCAGCTACAGTGCCGTCTCCCGCGCTGGCGGGGAAAGCATCACCATCGAGCCGGGTTCCAACGACTGGATCATCGGGTTCTAGGGGAGAAAGGCTGCCTTTCCATGCTTCTCCCCGTACGCCCCGTTCGCCCCCGTTGCCCCGTCGCCGCCGCCGTCGTCGTCAAATAATTTATCGCAGGCGCTTGTGGTAGGTTTGGCCGCAGGCGGAGTGGTGATATTGTTACTATTAAGTATTGCTTGCTTTTGCTGCTTTAGTAAGAAGCCACAGCGACCGCGGCCTCCGCCGTCGCCGTCGCCACTTCCGTATTACTTTAATGATGCTCCGTCGCCGCCTCTCCCAGTGAAAGGTATCGTTTTTTTCTTCCCTACTTCTGCTACTTTTTTTTTAATTATTTTCTTCTCTTGCTAATTGGTGCTGTATTTGATCAATTGTAGATTTGTCTGATGTTGTTGGTACGTTAGGGCAAGAGTCATGGAGCAGAGAGTTCTATTATTATTATTTTTTCTGATTACCTATTCCTGCGTGCTAAACTGTCAGCATGCTCGATTGAATTTTCCTGTTTTATATTTTAATTATTATTTTTTTTGTCATTTTCTTGTCAAGCAAGTTGATTTGATTTTGATTTTCATGTATTTTGGTTTGTTTTTATCATTTAGCCGTTTAAGCCTAGTTTCCAAGATTAGATCTTGCGTGCTATTTATTGTTGTTTCAGGTGATCATTTTTATTTTATTTTTTGTCAAAGTGGCTGAGAAGATCCAAGGGATTTAAGGTTTATCTGGTATTCTATATACCACTTTGGTGTCCTGTGAACTGTGATATGCTTGTTTTTTAAAATTTTTATTAATGCTAATCAATTGAAAACAGCTGCTGGATTTTGTATCATTGATAATTCCCTTTTTTCCTGTCCACCTCCAATTTAGAAAGGCTGGTATTTTTGGATTTTCTATTGTTAGCAATTATTGGAGAGGTGGTTGTATTTGGTTTTGGTTAATTGAATACAGGAGTTTATATATTTATATGTGTGTGTCCCCATTAGCTAACCCCTATGGTTACCACAAACAATTGCTAACACTCGTTTGACATTAAACAATATATGTGTGTGTGTCTATCTCTCTATCTACTAGCTAACACCAATGGTTACCACAAACAATTGCTAATACTTGCTCGACACTAAACAATAATGATGATTATCAATAACCGTTTTTTTTCCTTTTGACAATCAATGTCAATGTTTGTAAGCGCTCAACCATCATCATCCACCATCAATTGATTCTGACAATTGTCATCGCTCGACCTCCTTCACTGATAATTTGCCATGATTGGCATTCATCACTCCTCATTGTTTGTCTAATATTTTTCACTACTCTGACAAAAGACAGAGACAACAATTCAAACATTACAACATTGCATTCTCCAGTAACGGGGAAGGCAGTTTTGTAATCTTCACCGTTTATAGTCGGTTATTTCAATTGGATTAGGTCTTGTGATTTCTCACTTTTATAATTTCTGCATATGATCCTCTGCGTCTTATGTGCTTCTTTTCTTTGCGTGTGTGCAATGCTAAGATAAAGAATTCCCGCTATAGTGCCATAAATTTTCTAGCATTCAACAATGTCCTAAAGCCTTGGTAAAGATGTAAGTAATTATTTTCCACTGGAGCATGTGAAGTGTTGATCTTTTCCAACATGAATATATCTTAGATGAATTGACAATTGATTTTAATATATTTAGTTCTTTCATAGAAGTTAGGATTACTTGCAATGTAGATAGCTATCTGATTATTATAGTTAAGGATCCTAAATTTTGTGTGGGCAAGCCAAATTCTTCTACTAGAGTATTAATCCACATCATTTTCTAAGCAAAATGATATGTGAATTTTTATTCAACTTTAGCACTAGATTTGCTTAGGGATTTGAGTAAACCAATGCACTCGATGAACAACTCGAACTTGGCTTGATTAATATGCGTTCAAGTTAATTATTAAATAAATTTAAATGCTTTTTAAAAATTTGAAGTCAAATGCTAATTGAACTAAGCTTGAACATTGTCTAACTCGTTTATTTATATTCATAAACTAGCTTGTTTGTTGTTGAAAAAGTAGCATATTAAAGGCCGATGTTGTCTGGTACATTGTTTAATTAAATTTTAGTTAAATATAATTTATTTAAGTACTTATTTAATAATTGTTTGTTATAATTTAATATTATTAATGTCGCAGGATTGATTATTAATCACATATTTTTTACTGATATCTGTTTATTTAACTTATCTTAATTGTATAAATATCATAATTATGTTAATTTATTCAAATATATATTTTCATTTTTTATTTCTTAATGTTTTTTTAAAGTTAAAGTAAAATTTGATCTCAATAAGATTTAATTTCTAGACATTAATAATAAATTATGGTATTTTTAATCAATTAAATTTGATTTAAAACATTATTATTAATTGTTATTAGTGAATCTGTGTATTGCTTCTTATCCAAGTAAGTATTTATATTTAATTTTGAGCTCTCTATTTTTCTTCAAATTAATTAATCCATTATTAGTGAATAGTGAATCTACATGTTGATTTGATGCATTTTTTCTAATTTATCTATTTCAATAAATAAGTTTGATGATATTTATTTATGCTATATGATTACTAAAAAGTTGCTCATGACTTATTTGTTCTCTTATTTAATTAATATTAAGTGATTAGAGACTAATTTTAGATTTATTAAATTACTTTTTATTTAGATTTGAAAAATTATCTAGTAATATGAGAAGTTAAGTATTCGTTCAAAATTTTAGCTTGTTTGTTAGCTCGTTTAAGAATTAGATCAATTAATTTAGACAAGCCAAATAAGATTATAATAGATTTTAAACAAGGCAAGTATATATATATATATATATATATATGAAAGTGTTGCTCGAGCTCAATTCGAACATGAAATACTTGAAGTATGATCAAATCATGTCCAACCCTTGATGTACTCGGCTCAGCTCAGTTACGATGATATATGCTACAACAATATGCTTCTTTTCAAATATATTAGATTGTCACCCATAAAGAGACTATCCTTAAGTAGACGTTTGAACTCAATATCAAACATAATTAACATTGGAATAAGATTCAATTCTTAAATGATATATTTCTAATAGACTAAACCTTTTTCTTAGACATTTCTTATCTTAAAATTCTTAGTATAACATTTTGATATTTTATTTTTGTTTTTTTGCATATATTAACTAACTACACCAACAAGAAGAGATATATTAGGTCAAGATAGTCAGATGGATTAACTTGCATACCAGATGATGATAGGGAGAAACATCAATATTGGATGATTGAAAAGTATCTATGGGAGAGTCAATAAGCTTGCATCGAAGAAGCTGGTTTCATCATAAATGTGGCATATTTTCCTTTAGACAGAACATTATCATTATTATATATAAAGTCATGGTCACAAAAGTATTTTGGGAGCCTTAGATGTTTGATTTCAAATATCTTTTGAGGATATTATTTTATGTCATTAATGCCTGAAGCAGCACTCCCAATGGGTACAATGCTATCAACATACATAGCAAGAATCATTGTGTCGAAGGAAGAGCATCAACAACGACAACAACAATAACATCAAGCCTTTGTCCCACTGTGTGGGGTCAATTACATGAATCCTTTTTTCTCCATTGTGTCCTATTAAAAGTCAAATTCTCGTTTAAATATAATAAAAAAATATCAATTCTAATATTTTCTAACCAAGTCTTTTTAGGTCTGCCTCTACCTTTCTTAACATAAGTCAAATGTAATACCTCTACTTTCCTAATCAAGTTATCGGAAGGCCGCCATTTTATGTGACCAAACCATCTAAGGCTGATGTGAAACGTACATGCGATGGAGTTACTTTAAGAAATTAAAGAGAGCAATTTTAACAAAATAATCCAAAATAAAATTATCACTTATAGCAAAAGATTGATCATTGGAGTTCTCCGTTTTTAAATTGCTTAGGCAAAGAAGAGCGCAATCAATCAACCAAACAATTCAAGAATACACAAAGAATAATTGTAAAACTACGACAATAAACAAAAGTCCACGATTTAATAATGAGAATTTTCACCTTTGGAGTCCATACGCTCAACTAGTCTAGGCTTTAGCGGAAGAAGAGCTCCACATTAGAACCGAGGTCACTCTGAGGAAGTAGGAACCTAAGATCGTCGTTCTTGGATAGGTGGCCGGAGTATGGAATTCTGGACAGCGACTGGGGCCTCCCGGGTGAGGGTGTGGTGCAAGGAATCCTGCAGAATTGTTGGACAGCAACTACGACGTCATCCCGGACAATTATGCTTGCTGAATTTGATACTAGTGGACAGTGGGCTGCAATGGTGATCTCTCCAATTCACTGGACAGCGTTTGTAATGGCCGAAAACCTGTAACAGCCCTTGGAGGGCTTCGGGACAGCAACCGGGGTGACCTCAGGCCACAGAGCAGTGAGAAAACTGGGTTGGTCCTTCTTGGCAGCAAGCTGAGAAGGGGAAGGCCAGCGAATTGGATATCTGGGACAGCTGGAACGTGGAGCTCTTGTGCAGGAGTTTGGTGGCTGCATGAGGCGTTTGGGAAATTTTCATTGGGACTTTTGATGGGAATGAACTGGGTGAACAATAGGGAAGGGAACCGGTGGGGCTAAGCAAGAATTAGATTGGGAAATCTGAAATTAATTTCAGATTTCCTAATTTTAATTTGGACTTTGTAATTTCAAATTTTTGAAATTTGAAATTTAGGCTTAGGAGGGAAATTAGGGAAATTAAATTGAGAATTCAAATTAATACCATGAGGAGCCAGCGGTTTTTGGAAAAATTTAGGGATTAATGGGATAGGAGTTAATAACAAAGGAGGGAATTTGGGGCTCTATGCATGGCCGGCCATATGAAAAATTAATGGTTGGAAATTAAAAGCAAGTGGGGTCCACGCAATTAATCTCAGATTTTATTAAAATCTGAAATTAACAATTCAGTTTTGGATAAAAAGGAAGGTTTCCTAACTTAAGCATTTAATTGGATTGAATTTGAATTTGAATTTCAAATCCGATTCCAATTTATTTGATTGCCTAAATTAAGGAGGTGATTTAGGTAACATTAAATGCTAATGAATACCCAAATATTTCAGAATTTTGAAAACAAAAAAAAGGGGAAAATAGGGGCGGCGGCAAGGAGGGAGGGGCCGGTGGACTGGAGTGGCCGGCGGCTGCTGGGTGGGGTTTTGGGCCGGCGGGAGGGGTTTTTGCTGGGTCGGGATGGCCAGTGAGGCCGGCGGCTTGGCTGGGACAGGCTGGCTAGTGAGGCCAGCGGCTTGGTTGGGCCCAAGGGAGGCGGCACTAGGATGGAGGGGAAGGGAAATTTTGAAGAAATCTGAGAATTTCTTCCAACGATTTCCTCGCCTCGAATTTCTGCTCTACTTCACCTTCACACTACAAGAATGGATTAAATCTAGAACTCACGAAGAGATCTAGTTCTCCCTTTGAACTCACTAAGAGATCAAAGGGAAATGCACTCACAAAGAGAACAAAGGAGGATAATTTTCATTTCATCAAAAACTGAAATTACAATGCATGAGGCCTCATATAAATAGGCCAAAATGAAAAAATAAGAAATGACACAAATGCCCTTCCGGGCTACATAAGCGACTAAATGCCCATAAGGGCAAAAGCAGAAAAACATCAAAATAAAATACGCTACTACATAAAATGACAAAATACAAGTCATGCTCGTGGCCGTCGATCTCCGGCGTCGAAAATGCTGACGATGTCCTCATCATTCTCCCCAGGTGGGAGAAAACTCGACCCCGTCGAGTAAATGTCTATGGAGCCCTCGTACAACTCTAGTAGATCTGGGTCTAGGCTCTGTAGCTCGTCCCTATCAATCCAAGTATCCTCTACCTCCGGTGTCCCTTTCCAATGAACTCGGTATCTTTGGCGCCCACTTTCTTTTGTGGAAATGACCTCATCATCTAGTATTGCTTCGACCTTCTCCGCTATAGGTGAGTAGGTTAAGTTGGGGAGTGGAGCTAGGCTGGGGGATCTCACCAGGTGGGGTCACACAAGGCTAATTTAAAGAGTGGATTTTGGGGTTAAGATTCGGGTCCTTCAAAGGCTAACAAGTCTTCTATATTAAATGTAGGATTCATGTTAAAGCCTCAAGAGAGGTCCTGTACGTAGGCATTACTATTAACCTTTGAGGTTTCCTTAAAATGTTCGGTGTTTCGAGCATGCAGCTTCCCGTACCATCACAAAGTCTCCAACTTTGAATTCTTTGGACCATCTTTTGTTATCAACAATAATTTTAAGATGGATGTTATTTTGTTTAATTTTCCTTTTAATTTCGATGAGTAACTCCTGAAGGTGAAATGCAGATGCAAATGCAAGAGATCGGGTGTGCATGATGAATGACAAGACTCCTGAGCTTACAAAAGTTTAAAACAACAGACAAAATAGGAAGACAACAGACTACAACACTCACACAACATACTAACTCACACGAACACGATGCTAGGATAGATGGATGAGTCACAAAAGAGGTCTAAAGTGTTCGGTCTAAGGGAACTGGTGTAGGAGGAGTGATGAAGACGTTCTTAGCTACCAGGGTACTTCTATGGGAAGTCTCAGTTAAACTCGTAGGTAGTCTCCTAGTGGGAGTAGTGTAATTGAACAGATTAATCCAACTAGGATAGAGATGGTCCTCATCATGGTAGGGCGAGGCTATAACGGGCAGAAAATAGGAATCAGGAATAAAATGGGATGATTGGTCCTAACTCACATCCATAAGGGGATATCCCAAAGATTCGTCGGCCGGCATGGGACTTATAAGATGGGAAAAAGTTCCTAGGACATCTGTGGGTACAACAGTAGGAGAGAAGTCTGGAATGACACACGTAGTCAAATATAAATCCAAAGGAGCAGCTCCAAAGTTAGATTCTAATGAAACAAAAGGAGGCTCATTATTCAAATTAGGCTCAAAGGATTTCAGACTCAAGGTACTGTCTTCCAAAGTAAAATCATGTTTGGTTTCAATCCTAAGATCCGTAGGTTCCGTTTCACTTGAATCATGTGACAAATTCGATTGACTTACATTCAACTTGAGATTAGATAAGTCGCCATCAGAACTATCCAAAATTAAATCAGAGTTATCCGAATTCATCTCATTAATTAAATTAGAAAATTTCATTGTGTTCAAGATCAGATCAATCTCTTTCGGGATTAAATCAATATTGTCCAAGCAGACCTTATCCAAAGGGATATCGTTAATGATATTAGTCTCAAGAGAGGCTAAAGTCTCGAGGTTAAAAGGTTCTAGACCTTCTAAATCAGGGTTTAAGTCCGGCAGGGGGTCTAACTCAATCACTTCAATCTCATCCTCAAAGAAGTCCTCGTTATCGATAGTATCCACGAAATGGATGTATTCAGGTTCAGTAGATTTCTTCTTTTTACTGCACTCCTTTATTAAAATAACACTTGTAGGGTCAAAGATTGGGGAGGCTAAAGGTTGACTGAGCTGGTTAAAAGTAGGTCCAGGTGGGGAGTCATAAGAGATTTGTCCCACAGAGGACTCAGTAGCGGGTCGACCATCTAGGTTAAGCGAAGACCCAAAGGGTGGGGCGGCAACCCTGATGTTACTAATGGTGGGTGGTCTCGACCACAGTAATGTCCACGGGTTGATCCAACAAAAGAGGTAAGGTGGTGCTCTTGATAATGATCACTAGTAGAGGGTTGATATTTTAAATTAAGTTCTCTCCTCATGTCTTTCCAAGTAGGGTACTCACCACGAGACTCTTTATGATATTCCAATCTCATCCAAAATTGAAGAGCTCGACCTTTAAGGTGAGTCTTAGCAAGGCTAATCTGGTGGGACTCAGGGATATGAGAAGACCCAAAATAATCCTCTAGTTGTCTAACCCAATCCCTACAGTAGTGTGGGTCCGAGGAACCATCAAAGGTGGGTAAATGGTAAGGTGACTCTAAGTGATGTCGTTGCTGCCTAGGATCAGGTCTAGGTTGATAAGTCGAGTGGGGCATCCTCCGATTAGCATGATTGACTGACTGGGGCGCGTACCTAGAGTGGGGATAGTCCATAGGTTTCTCCGTCATAATTCTAGTCATATTTCCCACTAGGTTAACGATGTCATCTAAACTCTTCTGGAGTCTTATCGGGTCCATTGGGTGAGCATCAAGTGAAACCTAGTGAAGATTGGGTGCAAGGTACCACTCTCTTCAAAGAGAAAACACCATTTCGACTTGCTATAAGGTGCAGGAAAATATTGGGCAGCAAGCTACAAGAATGATTTAAGTGATCTAGGCATTTGGAATGGTTGTTAAGGCTTGGACAGCACCTAAATCAAAGGTTAGACCCACTTAAATGTCACCAAACAGTGCAGGAAGTGAAAGGGCAGCAAGCTAAAAGGATAGACGAAGTTATCTAGGCAGATAGGTTGGACTCAGGAACGTGAGCAAGAAGTAAATACTACCTAAAACTCTCCCAAACGGATGCTAATAGGTGCAGGAATAAAGTGGACAGCAGGTTCAGCCATGGGTTATGTAGTCTAAGTGTTTTGGTAAGGTCTTATGGTGAGGACAGCACCTAAACAGCGACGAAAAGTTCTCTAAACGATGTCTAACAGTTGCTGGAATAGTGTGGAATGCAGCTACAAACAAGGTTTTACTTGCCCTAAGCAGTTAATAACAAAGTAAGTCTAATGGCAGCACTCACACGATAGCTAGGACAACTTAAATGTCAATGTATGGTTGCAGGAAATGCACTTGCAGCGGTGAAAACAGTGAATAAACTCTAATGAAGCAATGATATGCATGCAAGTTTTAAGCTACAATGAAAGGCTATACCCTAGGATGTTTTTCTACACATGTCGTGCATGCCTACCATGCTCTGATACCAAGATGATGTGAAACGTACATGCGATGGAGTTACTTTAAGAAATTAAAGAGAGCAATTTTAACAAAATAATCCAAAATAAAATTATCACTTATAGCAAAAGATTGATCATTGGAGTTCTCCGTTTTTAACTTGCTTAGACAAAGAAGAGCGCAATCAATCAACCAAACAATTCAAGAATACACAAAGAATAATTGTAAAACTACGACAATAAACAAGAGTCCACGATTTAATAATGAGAATTTTCACCTTTGGAGTCCATACGCTCAACTAGTCTAGGCTTTAGTGGAAGAAGAGTCTCCAAATTAGAACCGAGGTCACTCTGAGGAAGAAGGAACCTAAGATCGTCGTTCTTGGATAGGTGGCCGGAGTATGGAATTCTGGACAGCGACTGGGGCCTCCCGGGTGAGGGTGTGGTGCAAGGAATCCTGCAGAATTGTTGGACAGCAACTACGACGTCATCCCGGACAATTATGCTTGCTGAATTTGATACTAGTGGACAGTGGGCTGCAATGGTGATCTCTCCAATTCACTGGACAGCGTTTGTAATGGCCGAAAACCTGTAACAGCCCTTGGAGGGCTTCGGGACAGCAACCGGGGTGACCTCAGGCCACAGAGCAGTGAGAAAACTTGGTTGGTCCTTCTTGGCAGCAAGCTGAGAAGGGGAAGGCCAGCGAATTGGATATCTGGGACAGCTGGAACGTGGAGCTCTTGTGCAGGAGTTTGGTGGCTGCATGAGGCGTTTGGGAAATTTTCATTGGGACTTTTGATGGGAATGAACTGGGTGAACAATAGGGAAGGGAACCGGTGGGGCTAAGCAAGAATTAGATTGGGAAATCTAAAATTAATTTCAGATTTCCTAATTTTAATTTGGACTTTGTAATTTCAAATTTTTGAAATTTGAAATTTAGGCTTAGGAGGGAAATTAGGGAAATTAAATTGAGAATTCAAATTAATACCATGAGGAGCCAGCAGTTTTTGGAAAAATTTAGGGATTAATGGGATAGGAGTTAATAACAAAGGAGGGAATTTGGGGCTCTATGCATGGCCGGCCATATGAAAAATTAATGGTTGGAAATTAAAAGCAAGTGGGGTCCACGCAATTAATCTCAGATTTTATTAAAATCTGAAATTAACAATTCAGTTTTGGATAAAAAGGAAGGTTTCCTAACTTAAGCATTTAATTGGATTGAATTTGAATTTGAATTTCAAATCCGATTCCAATTTATTTGATTGCCTAAATTAAGGAGGTGATTTAGGTAACATTAAATGCTAATGAATACCCAAATATTTCAGAATTTTGAAAACAAAAAAAAGGGGGAAAATAGGGGCGGCGGCAAGGAGGGAGGGGCCGGTGGACTGGAGTGGCCGGCGGCTGCTGGGTGGGGTTTTGGGCCGGCGGGAGGGAGACCTGGCTGGGGCCGGCGGGAGGGGTTTTTGCTGGGTCGGGATGGCCAGTGAGGCCGGCGGCTTGGCTGGGACGGGCTGGCTAGTGAGGCCGGCGGCTTGGTTGGGCCCAAGGGAGGCGGCACTAGGATGGAGGGGAAGGGAAATTTTGAAGAAATCTGAGAATTTCTTCCAACGATTTCCTCGCCTCGAATTTCTGCTCTACTTCACCTTCACACTACAAGAATGGATTAAATCTAGAACTCACGGAGAGATCTAGTTCTCCCTTTGAACTCACTAAGAGATCAAAGCGAAATGCACTCACAAAGAGAACAAAGGTGGATAATTTTCATTTCATTAAAAACTGAAATTACAATGCATGAAGCCTCATATAAATAGGCCGAAATGAAAAAATAAGAAATGACACAAATGCCCTTCCGGGCTACATAAGCGACTAAATGCCCATAAGGGCAAAAGCGGAAAAATATCAAAATAAAATACGCTACTACATAAAATGACAAAATACAAGTCATGCTCGTGGCCGTCGATCTCCGGCGTCGAAAATGCTGACGATGTCCTCATCAAAGGCGACTCTCTCTAATATTATCTTCTATTAGAGCTACTCCAACCTTTTCACGGATATGCTCATTTCGTATCCTATCTCTAAGGGTAAAGCCACTCATCCACCTGAGCATCTTCATCTCTGCAACGCTTAACTTAGCATTATGCTTTTCTTTTAATGGCCAACATTGTGCACCATAAAGCATTACAGGTCTCACCACCATCTTATAGAATTTTCCCTTAAATTTGAGGGGGGACTTTTCTATCACACAAGCCCGATGCATTCCTCTACTTCAACCATCCAACTTGAATTCTGCTGATAATATCCCCATCTATTTCACCATCACTCTGAATAATAGATCCAAGATATCTAAAACGTGTACTCTTATTAATCACTTGATCAAGTCACAATCCCCTCACTAGGTCTATTAATACTAAAATTGCACTCCATATATGCAGTTTTAGATCCACTCAAGCGAAAACCTTTAGACTCTAAGGTTGGCCTCCATAATTGAAGTTTACCTTCAACTCCCTCTCTAGTCTTATCAACAAGAAGAATATCATCAGCAAAAAGCATACACCAAGGTACATCCTCTTGCAAATGTCTAACATCCATGACTAAAGCAAAAAGATATGGGCTTAAGGCTGATCCTTGATGTAATCCAACCGAAATAGGAAAATACTAGGTCAAATCACATTGTATCTAAACACAAGTAATAGCTCTTGCATATTTATCTTTAATGATTTGAATATAAGCGTTAGTAACTGATCAACAACACTACTTTATAGTTCAATATCAGCCAAAGCTTTAAATTGTAGAGCCAAGCATGAGGACTATGTTTCAGTCCGCTAATAACTTTTTGAAACTTGTATGTTCTGTTCTTCCTCTGATATGTTTATTAATCTGTACATTTGTTGTGTTTATGCTTGCAATTGTTTAACAGAATTCAACATTATGGTGTGATCTAGTACTGGTTATCTTATGGTGGCGTGACTTTCTATGTTAACATTGTCGTTAGCTTTTGATTGAATCAGAATTTCTCTTCTCTGTTTATTATCAGATCATTTATATGAACAACACCAAATTTGGCACAATGCTCCTCCACCGCCGGTAGATCAAGTTGTCAAAATAGCCCCAAATTCCCCTTTACCTCCCTTTGCTCCAAACCTTCCCCATCATCCTGTCCATTTTCATCCACCTCCTCCTCCGCCACTCGTTCCCAGCAATAGTGAAGGTTCTGGATCAAGTTATTCTGGATCTGACAATCCACCACCTCCACTGTTACCCAGCTTTGCACTTAGCTTCTCGAGGAGCGCATTTACGTATGAAGAGTTGGCAATGGCGACTGATGGGTTCTCTGATGCTAATCTTCTTGGGCAAGGTGGGTTTGGATATGTTCATAGAGGAATGCTGCCAAATGGTACAGAAGTTGCTGTCAAGCAGTTGAAGTCTGGTAGCGGGCAAGGTGAGCGTGAGTTCCAGACTGAGGTTGAAATCATCAGCCGTGTGCATCACAAGCATTTGGTCTCATTAGTTGGATACTGCATTGCTGATGGCAAGAGATTACTAGTTTATGAGTTCATACCTAATAATACATTGGAGTTCCATCTTCACGGTAAGAATTTGGTCTCTAAATTTGTTGTTTTATTCTTTGCAATTTAATGTGATATTTACTTAAAATTGTGGTAGTTTTTGTGGCCGTTAGTTTGGAGATAGATTGTATGAGTATTGTCTTTGTAACTAGATTAGGGAAGGTTTAGGCTGTCTTATTTTACAGTTTTACCAGGGGATTTTACAGGAATCGAAGAAATATTGATTCAGAGTGAAGAATCAATAAAAGTGGTCCCATATAGTTCAATAAGGTTGTAGGTGATGGAGTAGTATTTGTTTTGTTTATCAAGCTGGTTTTAAGATTTAGAATATTTTCATCATTTTTTTCAAAGATCAACATTAATTTTTATTGTTTTTCTATTGGTCATGGAGGTGCTTAATTTCAGACATACTATAGAAATACCTTGATATGCACTGAGGATTGGTTTGCAAATGACATAGTCTTATGTTAGGAAATACTTAAAATTCACAAGTAACCCTAACGATGTTGACGAAAACATTGAGAACGATCAACCAATCCAAAGGAAAAACCGGGAAAATATTAGTTTTTTATTGGAATAATCAAACTAACGGAAGGAAAATAACAAGATACAATTGATCCTCTATTCTAGAGGAGGATCTATCTCTCCCAAATCTCTAAACGCCGCTAGAGCCCAAAATCCTAAGAGATCTCAAATTTCAGCCAAATTCAAGATGTCCTAACCCTAGGAAAACAAACTATTTAATACATACAATCCAAAAGGAAATCTCTAAACAGTCCCTAAATTCAAACTTTCCTTCTAAACTTCTCCTAAAACTTTTCTAATATGCTCTTTTGGAAAGGGCGGCTTGTGTGGCTCGTATAGGAGGCGGAGTGGTTCTGCCTCTGTTCCGCAAGTGTCGGTTCTGTGTGGACTGACTGGACCGGCTAACATCTTAATAGGTTAGATTATTTTTAGAACAAGTGAGGGATTAGAAGAATGGAGGAAATATTTGAAAGATATGGAGTTTAAGATTATTAGAACAATGATTGAATAAATGTTATGCAAATTCATATGATGTGAAACTAATATTTTGTAGTTGGAGGATAAGGTGAGAACTAGGCATAATAAATTTGAAGATCTTGGTTCTATCACACATAAGAATGCAAAGGAAAAATTAGTTTATAAAAATAGAGTTTAGTTATGAAGAAAGCATTTGTGTATGGATTTGATATGCATTTGTAGAATAAAGATTGAGTCAATGCTTTGCAGAGTCAATTGATGTGAATTAATCTCCATTAGTTGGAAGATGAGGTGGCACCTAAGTATAAAGGATTTGGCTTTCTTATATCAATCACACAAAAGAATGAGGACATAAAATCAGTTTGTTGATTGGCTTTGTGCTAGAAGTAATCTTTAAGTTTGACATTTCATTTATATTTTTCTCTTAGTACAAGTTAGTTTTTGCTTTCCTTTGGTAAGGGTGTCATCTCTCCATGACAATGCTGTCAAAATCTGACTTGATTGAACCTCTCCACCCACGCAGTCAGGTTCAACCAGTTGAACTAGGTGGTGTTAGGAGGTTTCAAATGATGCCATAATAGTGTCATAATTAATATTTTTTGTTTATAGTTGATGAGCCATTTTTTAACATATTGGAAAGGTAGATTAAGATATAGAGCACTTAGAAAATGATATCTCAATGATTCGATAGAAGATATGGCATAGGGTGGTGAGCTATGTTGCACCGATACATCCATTTATGAAGGCATGCTGTATCCAATACACTGATACGCCTCCGATACGGCACCGATACGTGTCAAATACGGCTTTGTCGTATCCAATTAAAATAATATTTAATTTCAAAAGGACACCATAGAACTACTGTATGAGTGAGCCGCAAAGTTTCAGCCTAGAGTGTGATGAGAAAGGGAGATCCTGACAGAGGAATGGAAGAATTGTTTGTTAACGAGGAAAATGGAAGATCCCATGGAGAAAGGGGAGAATTTGGTGGCTTCTGCTTAGAGATTCAACCTATTTTAGGCTGCTTTCTGGCATCACTCACATTGGAAGTCTCACATATATAGTTGTCAGACTTTGAAGCTCTGGTACCACCTACATTAAAGGAGTTCTCACCTTGATGCCATTGTGTCAATTCTTTACGATATGCAGTGGGCTTGGCTGCCCCAAGTAAAGGTATCAGGGATGGAATGCAGAATGTGTAAAGAATTTCATGGTTATGAATGTTGGAAAAATCAGTCTCATCACAGATCAATAAGGCAGTTGGATTTTTTTTCCTGGGAACTCCTAGCTCAATTAGCTAACTTGGCTGCTTGTTCTGGATTGAATTTTTTTGACTGGCTGGTTCGCTCTTGCCTGTATGTTTAACAGCTGTGAATCAACTAAGTTTACTTGTCTGTATATTGAACGTTCTATTGTTCTTCTGCAGAAAAAGGTCGGCCACCTTTAGATTGGCCTACCAGACTGAAAATCGCCCTTGGCTCTGCAAAAGGACTGGCATATTTACATGAAGACTGTGAGTTCTATGTTTTGACTATCAATTACATGTGTTTTTCTCATCTTTTTAATATAGACTAAACCCTAAATCCAATATACCAGTCGGTCCATATTCTCATAGAATTGTTAACTTTGCAGGCCATCCTAAGATTATTCATCGTGACATTAAGGCATCCAACATTCTTCTTGACTTCAAGTTTGAGGCAAAGGTAGAATTTTCGATCATTACCATGCCTTTACTTGTTTCTTTTTACCTACTTTGAATATTGATCTATGAATATATACTACGTTCGTGCATGCTTTTTATTCTTTATTTACTTTGCTTTCCTCCAAAAATCATTTGAGAGTTTTAAAAATTTTTTTGGTATTCATACCTTGGTTCTTCTACAACAACAACAACAACAATATCAAGCCTTTATCCCACTACGTGGGGTCGGCTACATGAATCCTTTTTCTCCATTGTGTCCTATTAAAAGTCAAATTCTCGTTTAAATCTAATAAAGAAAGGTCATTCCTAATATTTTCTAACCAAGTCTTTTTAGGTCTACCCTTACCTTTCTTAACATAAGTCAAATCTAATACCTCTACTCTCCTAACCGGGTCATCGGAAGGCCTCCGTTTTATGTGACCAAACCATCTAAGGCGACTCTCTCTAATCTTATCTTCTACTTAGGAGCTACTCCAACCTTTTCACGTATATGCTCATTTTGTATCCTATCTCTAAGGGTAAAGCCACTCATCCACCTAAGCATCCTCATCTCTGCCACACTTAACTTAGTATTATGCTTCTCTTTTAATGGCCAACATTCGGCACCATAAAGCATTGCAGGGCTCACTACCATCTTATAGAATTTTTCCTTAAGTTTGAGGGGTACATTTCTATCACATAACAAGTCCGATGCATTCCTCCACTTCAACCATCCAACTTGAATTCTGCTGATAATATCCCCATCTATTTCACCATCACTCTGAACAATAGATCCAAGATATCTAAAACGTATACTCTTATTAATAACTTGATCGCCCAAAATCACAATCCCCTCACAAGAGAAAACCTTTAGACTCTAAGGTTGACCTCCATAATTCAAGTTTACCTTCAACTCCCTCTTTAGTCTTATCAACAAGAAGAATATCATCAGCAAAAAGCATACACCAAGGTACATCCTCTTGCAAATGTCTAGTGAGAACATCCATGACTAAAGCAAAAAGATATGGGCTTAAGGCTGATCCTTGATGTAACCCAACCGAAATAGGGAAATACTTGGTCAATCCACCTTGTGTTCTTCTAAGATATTATCAGCATGGTATTAAAAAACATGGTATTAAAAAAAGAAAGAAATTCTTGTTCGAAAAGGCTTTGGCTCTGGCAATCTGGATTCATAATCTATTTATGTTTTGAATGAGAACATGAAACAACTTTTTTTAATAGAGTGATGAAATCAATGTCTCCCTCTCACAAGCACCTTGATGACTTGAAGAAACCATTTGTTCTTCAAATTTATAGAATAGAAAACCAGCAGCTATATACATTGCACACACAGATTTTTTTTTTTTTTTACATTGCACACACAGATGTACTTAATCCTGGTAGACTAAACCCCGCTTGGTATTGAAGAGGCGAAAGAAAATCAAACTTGTGTTGCTTTGTAAGTGAATGAAATTTCCATCTTCTCTATACTAACATAGTCAGAGAAAGCACTTTTCCTACTGTTCAAACATGCCATGAAAATGTAAGTATATCGCTCAGCTTCTTAGCTAACTGGTAGTAATTTGCAGGTTGCAGATTTTGGGCTTGCAAAAATTGCTTCGGAGGTCAACACTTATGTCTCTACCAGAGTCATTGGAACTTTTGGGTAGACTATCTCAAGCTGCTCTTACTTGGTCTACTGTTCATGTCTTCTGAATTCTGAGAAAAAAGTTATACATTTTTAAATGAATGAGTTTTGAGTAAGCTCAACTGTTATTCAGCTATGCTTGTTAAGCAAACAAGCTCAAACTGTTTATGTTATGCTTGTTTACTTATCGAGCTAAACACGAATTTTTAGTAACTAAAAAGTATACTTAAAAATCATATAAATTATAAAATCAAGTATTGTTGAGCCCAATAGAAACAAGGAGCTTTTAACAGCCTTGTATCTTAAACGTGATGAGCCTATATCAATCTGTAACAATAAGCTTTTCTGCTACTGTTCATTATTTGCTTTCAGGTATCTAGCCCCAGAGTATGCATCTACAGGAAAGCTTACAGATAGATCTGATGTTTTCTCCTTTGGAGTCATGCTTCTCGAGTTAATCACTGGTCGGCGGCCCTATGATTCAAGTCAATCTTTTATGGATGATAGTTTGGTCGATTGGGTATGTATATCACACGATAAGGCCGTTGAAGATCAAAGAGATTTAAAAAATAATAATAATAAACCACCACATAAATCGTCCATGGATGTTGGCCACTACTTACATTTGCTTCTGAATACCAGCGTGTCATCGCCTATCTTATACAATATGAGCTCTTAGTCTGTTCCAAACTTAGTTTAGTTGATTGCAGCAAGTTTTTGTTGCCACAGGCAAGGCCTTTGCTCGCTCGTGCTCTAGACGATGCAAATTTCAGCATCATTGTCGATCCTCGCCTTGGCAAGTATAACCGGACCGAGATGAGAAGCATGGTTGCTTGTGCTGCTTTTGCCGTGCGCCATTCGGCGAAGCGAAGGCCGCGGATGAGTCAGGTGCCATTATAACTCTGGTTTACATATCTGAATGTTGTTCATCTCTTATCAAAATATCTATTCTCTTAGATTGTTCGAGCATTGGAAGGAGGTGTTTTTCTTGAACATCTGAATGAAGGAGTTAAACCAGGTAAAAGCGGTCCCTTTGCTTCTTACTGCGGCTCAGATTATGATGCAATGCAGTACAATGAAGACATGAAGAAATTCAGAAAAATGGCATTGGGAAGCCATGAATATGGAGACAGCGGATATAGTGAACTAACTAGTGAATATGGTCAGCTGCGCTCGGCCTCGAGCAGCAGCGAAGGCCAACAGACTGAAGAAACGGAGATGATTGTGGGAAAAAAAGGAAAACCAACGGCTTATCAGTAGCTGATAATTCTTTTCAGTAGATGTTCGATTGTAAATTACAGCATATTTTTTCTTTTGATTTTATAGCCATTCATAATATTGATTTCAAAGATATGTTTGACGATTGCCATAATGTTCTTGGAAAATTTTTTTAGATGAATTGTGTTGTTGCAGAGCTATTAATATCTGATTAATAATTTTCATTGTTTGTTTCCTTAAATGTCACGACCCGGTCTAGAGGGTCAAATTAACGAGGTGGGAACAGACAGTCAGATGGTATATTAAATTTTAATTAATTCCAGGTAATCGAATCGGCATCAAGCGGCTTCGTTTGCCTTGGTTCGGGTTTTTACATTCAATATCCTAAATGACACATTCTATGATAGAATATTGTGATTTATAATCCTATATATATATATATATATATATATATATATATGCTAATGATTGTGATTATAAATAATGTTTGAACTTGATCAACATCTCTCAAATTCTTAACACTTAATCATGGAGGTGTTAAGTTGAAAATTATTAGAAATTGTGGCTTCTCATCATGAAAGTTTTCGCTAGGTGAAATTGTCATTGAATGTCGTCCGGAGGCGAATTAAGACGCGTAGCGTCACTTTTTTGTTGTATAGTAGTGTTATGTATCACTGTGGCGTTGTGTCTTAGATGATGCGATGCATCTTGATTAGTCTCTGGACAGTCCAGTGACAGCACAATATAATTTCTCCTTTAATAGAGGATAACATGAGAATCCTCAATGAAAGCTGCCTCCTCAGAGATTATGAATGATCAGATGGTTGATCAGTAATATTGGAGCTAAGAAGATAAAATAATCTATATAAAATCAAGAACTCTTCATATATAAATCATCTTATGAGTAATCCCTCAAGTTTATAATAACTTCTATAAATGTTTGAGATTTAAGGATGGAACTCTCGAATTTGGCTTTATAAATGAGTCGTGAATTAAGCTTGATGAGCTTGCTCTGAGCCAACTCATTAGCTTATAAGTCGGCCCATTTAAAAAATATTAATGTAACGTACACTTAAAAAAATTACAATTCAAGAGTTTAAATATAAAGTTATTTAATACATTTAAAATTTATATCTCACTTACTTATATTAAGTGATTTATTATTATTTATTATCTAATTTTTCACTCATTCTATCAATTTTTTACAATGGCAATTAAATTAAAATTATTTTCACTTTATCATACTAAATGTGTCAGTTTATGCATTGGCTTGAACTCATAAAATTAAGCTGAAATTTAATTAATTAATCATACACAAGTTTTGATCAGGCTCGAGATCTACTCAACTGATTTACACCATCGGTGAGAACCCTAATAAGATTTTTGAATGTTTTTTCTGCAAATTTATAATGAATTTAGGTTTTGTTTGGGATAAATTTCTTACTGCTTTCTAAAACATTTTTCTACTACAAAAAATTCTAATTCAAGAAATTATTGTAATTAAAAATTATGCATGGCTATGTTATTCATCTATAAGTAGTCTAAACAGGTATTTATATATAAATATTCTAATTATGTATAGTAAATTATTGAAAAAATCAAATTGGCGGAAATCAAACCAGTTCGTGATGCTCAATGCTGATCTATAAATTCAATACGATTTCGAGCTCGAGCTGGTGGAGATCGGCCGAATCGAATTGGTATAGCCGCGTATTCGGTCCAAAAATTTCCGTAATAAACAAGATATTTAATAATCCGATTTTAGTCCCTACGCGGGTTCCAGGTTGTGTGAATTCCGAATTCTATTCGAGGAGGGCGATCAAGCCCTAGAAGATCCGATTCGTCGCCACCGATTCACCGATAGCTCTCAAATCCATGGCGTCGCGCAGGCGTATGCTTCTGAAGGTCATCATCCTCGGGGACAGCGGGTGAGCGCTATGGCCCTTTTGCGATCTCCCTAAAGTTTTGATTTTGTTTTTTTATTTACGTTTTGAAATTTTTACGTTTTGGACTTGTGAAAGGGTCGGGAAGACGTCTTTGATGAACCAGTATCCTTGAAATTATGTGGTTTTAGTGGTGTTTTGCTTTTAATTGCTGAAAGAATATAAGTTTTTTAAGAACCGACAAGCAGGAAAGGTTTGACCTTGATTAGTTGCGCAGATATGTCAATAAGAAGTTTAGTAATCAGTATAAAGCAACGATTGGGGCGGATTTCTTAACGAAGGAGATTCAGTTCGAGGACAGGCTCTTCACATTACAGGTGGGTTTTTCCTTTTCTCCGTCAGGGCTGATTGATTTCCTTATATTGTTTCAGTTTTCTTTCGCCGCATGGGCTGTTTTTTCATGTTTAGGGTAGCTTTTGCTGTGATATGCTTGGTACTAGGGGTGTCAATATTTGACACGACCCGAAAACCCGACCCGAACCCGACCCGAAAATTTCGGGTTAGGGTCAACCCGAAACGGGTCGGGTTCGGGTCGGGTTCGGGTTCAGCATTTCGACCCATTTCAAAAATCGGGTCGGGTTCGGGTTAACCCTTTGACCCGAAATTGACCTGAAAGTGACCCGATTTTGACCCGGCAACCCGAGATTGACCTGTTTTTGACCTGAAAAGAGGAGTTTGACCCGTTTTTGACCCGAAAATTAGCCATTTTCTTGTTGGAAACGGGTCATTCGGGTCGGGTTCGGGTCAGGAAAACTGACCCGTTTTTAAAAACGGGTCGGGTTCGGGTTGACCCGAATAGTGCCGGGTCAGTTTCAGGTTCGACCCGAACCCGACCCGTGATCCGAAATTGACACCCCTACTTGGTACCTTGAGCTACCCTGTTATACTAGTGAATTATAATTGATGTTCTTTATTTTTTGATACTTTTTAGACTTCATTTTAGACGACTTTCTTACTGCTTCTTAAAGCAGTTTTCTAGTACAAAAATTTAATCTTTATGCTAAGAAAACTATTTTAAGCCGAAGAAAGAAAGCCGTCCCAAAAGAAGCCTTAGGTTTTGATTGGACGGTTTTTTTACTTCTTCTTGAAGAAGCTTTCTAGTACAGAAATTTAAATTTTTAACTAAAAAACTGCTTTAAAAAGCAGTAAAAAAGCTGTCCCAAATGAAGCCTAAGCTTGGTGAAGTTGTGATTTGACCGAGTATTGGAATATTAAAGGAAATTTCTACAGAGTTTTCATGGGAGTTGATGATTTTTATCTTTCAGTCTTCCTTCAAGTTGCTGTAGTTGAATGGTATGATTAATACATTTCACATGACATTTGTTCATATGTATGTACATTCATACATGCTATGCATGTATGTTGAATATATTTGGCTAGCTATATCTATCAAGAGTAATGTGGCTTGTTCTATTTGGAGGTTGAAGTTAAGGATGATAATCTACTCAAGCAAAAAAGTATGATATATTGATGATGAAGTAAATTTCATTCGTATTCGACATGATGACATAGGGTAGTATTTTTTCCTTTACCTTGTCATTCGATGTTATTTGGACAATGGATGGGCAGTTATCCTTTACCCCACTACACACCCTATATTGAGAGGGTGTGTACCATATCATTTTGACATACACTAGGATATCAAAAGAATGTGTTTATCCATTAGATCCAGGTGTCCGACTTTAAATATAGGCTCTGATCATCACCTTCGGTATCAAAAGTCTTGAATGGGCGGGTCTCCTACCAATGCCGCAAAACAGACTTAGAACTGGCTGCATGCTGGTAATCTTGGAGGATGGTTAGGTTTTAATTGATCTAATTGTGATCAGGACAAGTTAGGCTTCGTGACTCAAGCTGACTTTGATAATTCAGCATAGTGAGCTTGTGTGCTGTGACTAGTTGACCATGTCTGCATTCAAGGATGAGGATGGTTAGACTAAAAATATTACAGTATCCAAGCTAAGTTGTGATCTATTTACCTTTGATGGTGAGCGCTTGACAAGGATCCCATCAATAAGTGTGCCACAATCATAGTCAAGCTCACCACAGGCCTTGTCTAGTTGTGTAAAGCTAATGAGCTCAGCATAGGGCATGGTTGAATTTTCCTGTGGGTTGCGTCTTATGTTATGTAACTATGAATTTTCTGTTTTCTTTGCAAAATTGGTAGTTTTCCCAGGTTGTTTGTAGCTGCAATTATGTACCAGGATTTCTATCACTCTAGCAGTTCTTTCCTTATGCTTTGACAACCTTTAGAGTTTTGCCAGTTTTCTGCAGAACATAGCAATTTCATTCCCTACAACCCTGGAAGTTCCATGCTTTGATTTTTGCAACCCTGTTTGTTATGTGCATAGGCTTACGCAACCTTTCAAAATTTGGTATCAAAGGGTTTACCAGTATACTGTTATCCTTGTTTATAATGAAAAACATTGCTATCAATGTTATTTGGACAATGGTGGGCAGTTATCCTTCACCCCACTACACACCCTACATTGAGATGGGGTGTACCATATCATTTTGACATACACTAGGATATCAAAAGAATGTGTTTATCCATTAGATCTAGGTGTCCGACTTTAACTATAGGCTCTGGTCATTCGCCTTTGGGATCAAAAATCTTGAACGGTACTTTCTTATGTGAAGAAATTGCTATGTTATGCAGAAAATTGGTAAAACTCTAAAGGTTGTAAAAGCATAAGGAAAGAACTGCTAGAGTGGTAGAAATTCCGGTACATAACTGCAGCTATAAAAAACCTGGGAAAACTACCAGTTTTGCAAAGAAAACAGAAAATTCATGCTTACATAACATAAGAAGCAACCCACAGGAAAATTCAGCCATGTCCTATGCTGAGCTCATTGGCTTAACACAGCTGGACAAGGCCTGTGGTGAGCTTGACTATGAATGTGGCACACTTATTGATGGGATCCTTGCCAAGCGCTTGTGATAGGAAATTGAGTTCGCAAGTAACCCTAATGGGAATACTCGAGTTCGCAAGCAAACCTAATAATAATCGGTAAAATCAGCGAGAAAATAGAAGAATTTGGGTGGAAGCATTCAAAATCACTAGATAATTTTATAGAAATCAAAGCGAAGCAAGAACAAAACAAAGATATAATTGATCCTCAATTCGAGAGTAGGGTCATTCTCTCCCAATCTCTAGACGAGAAGCCTAGAGCCCAAGACGCCAAAGAGAACTCCAAGAGAAACAATAATCATGCATGCCCTAATCCTAACATCTCATCTTCTTTAAATACATATCTTCATAATTAAAAACTTTCTAAAATAAACCAAATTCAAATTAACCTCCAAGGCTTTTGCCGCTCCCTTCGCTCTCTTCAATTGCCGCCCAATAGAGGGGGGGGGGATCCTATAGACCTGGCCCCACCTAGGCCGGTTTGGTCGTTTCACCTTGAACCGTAACATATTGAGCCATACTTATCTTGGTTTATGGTTATTTTGTATTTTCTTTATTAGATGGCATGGCACCTTTTGCTGTTTATATTTAATTGAAACTGTACTTTCTTATGTGCAACAGATATGGGATACCGCAGGCCAGGAAAGATTTCAGAGCCTAGGAGTGGCTTTCTATCGAGGTGCAGATTGCTGTGTTCTTGTGTATGATGTTAATGTCATGAAGTCGTTTGATAACCTGAACAATTGGCGTGAGGAATTTCTAATTCAGGTAATAAATTTCACTCAACCATCGCTCAGATGCAGGCATCTGAGACTAATTTGTATCTGTTTACTATCTTTTCAGGCCAGTCCATCAGACCCTGAAAACTTTCCATTTGTAGTGTTGGGAAACAAGATAGATATCGATGGTGGCAACAGTCGTGTGGTAAGAATCTCCATTTCATATGGAACTTTGATGAATGCTAAATTGATCTAGTGAACACTATCGTTGCAGTCTAAGGTTTCATTTGAGATGGCTTTCTTACTGTTTTTTAAAGCAGCTTTCTAGTACAAAAAATTTATTTTTTAAACTAAAAAGTTGCTTTAAGAAACAATAAAAAAACCGTCCCAAACGAAGCCTAAGTATGAATTTAAACTTTCAATTCAGGTTTCAGAGAAAAAGGCAAGAGCATGGTGTGCTTCAAAGGGTAACATCCCCTACTTTGAGACATCTGCAAAAGAAGGATTCAATGTGGAGGCTGCTTTTCAGTGCATAGCTAAGAATGCTCTCAAGAATGAGCCTGAAGAGGAAATGTGAGTTCTTTGGCTTTTGGATGTTTCTATAATCATAAATAATGGAGTTTAACAGGCAGGTTAAAACAATATGGGAAATTTATTTTAACTTCCATGAAATAAAATTTTGAACTATTAATTAGGGAAATTTTGTTAATTAACTTCACTTTTTTATAACCTCCCTAGATTTGGCAAAAGCTTATTTGAGCTAGCTTGATTATTTGGTAATAGGATAAGTACCTTGATGCCTTTTGCTTATGTGAATTTGGTTTTAATGGAGTTTTGCTGGTGTTTTAGATACCTCCCTGACACTATTGACGTGAGCAGTGGCGGCCGACAGCAAGGCTCGCCATCAGGTTGTGAATGCTAGATGGACATGAAAAAGCTCAAGTTTACTTCCAAAATTCATTAAGCAAATTGAAATTATGTTATGGAAATTGACTCTCGTCTTCTGTAACTTATTTATCATGTTCCAAAAGGTGTTATTATCAGTTGATTATAAGTTTCTATCATCTTGTTTTCTCAAGTTCATTTGTTCCGGCTTACAAAATTTGTGCCATATTACTACTGCTGTATTTGTGGAGAACTATGCAGTTTGTTAATTTGGAGGACTTTTCATTTGCTTAAGTTCTCTATTTCTCTCTTTTTCTTTTTTCGTTCTTTAAATCTAGTTCTGACTATGATTTGTTCCTATTTTATACAGCTAATGAATGATATTCAATATTATTTGCGGTTCAAACTATAAGCTACTTTGAGATTATGGTGACTTTTTTTTGTTCTGCTCTGTATTTACTATTTAGAAGTGGCTGTAGATCTGAGTTTTGAGGAGATGACCATCTAAAAATAGAATTTGGGGGTGTCATAAGACTTGATAAGATGGGCTTTTTTTAGAGCAAATATGTTGAGACAAGGATGCTGTAGGGCTTGATGTTTTATTCACTTATAGTATTACATTTAACAAACTCTGAACAATAAGAGGTTCCTTGAAAGTATTCTTTTGATTAATCAAAAGATAGCAAGATTAAAAGCCCGAAAAATTAGGCTTCTTTTGATTATCTCCTACCTTTCATAAAAGATGGTTTCAGAAATGTTGATCGAGGGAATGTAGTTTTCTAACAGAGAGTCAATATTAAAAAGCTTCTCAAAACAATAGAGAAATGAAATGAAGATCCGCAAAAAAACCTTTTTAGAAAAGCATCATATACAAATAACGGCAAAAAAAATAATTATGCCATTTTGAAATTGAAAAGGCAAAGAAAAGCCGAATCAAATGAGGCATTAATTGCAAAAATTAAATTAAAATTTAATGCAGCACTTGATGCAGGAAATTCAACTGAAAGAAAATAAAAAGTTCTAATCAATGACTAGATTTTTTATCAGCTAGTAAATCTTTGAAATTTCATTTAATTTCTCATTCTTGAAACAAGGCTGAAGTGCAAGAATGAAGAGGCAAAAGGTTAAACAAGAAATAAGGCTAACTATGATACAGGTTAGGCCACTTGTTTAATGAAACTAGAGACATGGGCTTCTGCATTCTTTTAACTTGTAATAATTAGGAATATTTTTACCTTATAAGTGATTGAGACATACTACCGTTGGATTTGTAACGGTAACTGATTCATTGAATAAAAAATCACAGTTTAGGGTTTTGCTAAACCCATTTTATACGATCTTCAAGAAACCAACCCTATTCATCCAGAAATTTGTAACAAAGATCAAATGGCACAAGACTACTAATTATAGTTTAGTAAAAAATTGTTGCATAGAATGGAGGTGTGATTAGGGGTATAAGTGAGCCGAGCCAGCTCGAGCTCGACTCATTTATGGGCTCGCGAGCCGAGCTTATCGAGCTCACGAGTCAAGCTCGAGTTCGAGCTTGAGCCTGGTTCGGCTCGTGAGCTTACGGGCCGGCTCAAATTTATTATATATGATAATAATAATAATAATAATATATAAATCTAACTCCCACCTTTAGAAAATAAAAATCTGATTTTAAAATCTGAACTCTGCCCCTCTCTCTCTCTCTCTCACAGATAATAAATGCTACAGAGCGGTACTAAAAAAAAACTACTCAATCTCCCCTCTCTCTCTCTCTCTCTCTCTCTCTCTCTCTCTAAACAAGCTCTTTAAGCTTAAAAGCTACGGCCTTTTCCAATCAATCCATGCAACCTTATTTTCTCCTAAATGAAAATCGGGAGGGAAAAATAAAAACCAGGCAGGTAAACAATGCTGTAAATTGAAAATGGACACAAAATCGAGCAACTTGACGAGCCGGCTCGAGCTCATTTATAATGGGACAAGCTCAAGTTCGAAGCTCAAGTTCGAGCTCCACTCGAGCTCGCTTTCCAACAAACGAGACTCGACTCGTTTACACCCCTAGGTGTGATTATAGCCTTCTCCAAAAAGCCTCTACTATAATCTAAAATGCACCGCAACTGCCTCTCTTAAGATTTGCACTGTGATTATCTCTTATAAGCTATTTGTCTTGTAATTATCACCGCAACAAGAATTACATCACAATCACCTATGGATTCACCATAACTCTACATACTTCCACAATGCTTATAACCAAATCTAATTGTCCATTGAGATATTTTATATTAAAATTCCTCCAATTATATGATGTTGAGCAATTTCCATACCTTAGCTGTCCTATGAGGGCAAGGCCTTACATTTTGTCACCTCTTAAGATTAAAAACAAGAAAAAAATTAAAATCAAAAGATCAAAACAAAAAGAAATGTTTACAGGTTCACCTAATTGATAGCTCAGATTTATTGTCACTGCTGTCCTAATTCATCTAACACAACATAAATACAGAATTCACCTATTTATTTGATCTTACTGAAATAATATGCAAATATTATGTACCTTTTGAGAACTTCAGCCTTGAACCCCACCAGAGAGGGGGTCCCTGCCTTTTCAAAAACCCACAGCTCAAGTTACCGTGAAACTCGGGCTTCATTTGAGACAGCTTTCGTATTACTTCCTAAAATGGCTTTTAGTATAAAATTTTCTAATCCAAAAAAAATTTGCACTAGAAAGCTGTTTTAGAAAGCAACAAAAAAGCTCTCCCACACGAAGCCTCAATCTGCAGCTAAATAGATATAATGTGTTCCCCTCATAAGACAATATTTTTGCCATTTCCATTTAGATTAAATAAACATCAGAAAATAACAACAGAGTTCGTTTCCATCGCTCTTTTGTAATTATGTCTATCTTAATCCAAATCACTATCACTGTAAATGGATATACAGAAAATAATGCAATTGCATTTGATTCTCAATTCAAAAACAGAAATGCAGAAAGAAGTGCAAGTTTGAACCTAAAAAAGTACTTTGAAAATTTAGGCTATCCTTTTTTATTTTCTAGAGAAATAAAAGATTTAAACCACTGCTTCCAAGCAGCGTCTCCTTGCTGCTCAATCCATGACAAGAAGCAGCTGTCTATAAGACAAAAGAAATTTACATAGAGAAGTTGGTACCTGACTGGGACATATCTGAAATTTGCAATCTGAACAAGTGGCCAAATTCCTCCAGCAATTACCAGGCTTGGAAGAAAGTCCCTCTTAACATCTTCCTTCACTTGTTCCACATTTTTCCCAGAAGCAAATCCAATGTATGAGAAAAATATTAGTAGATCCAATGGTCCAAAAAGGATGCAATCACCAGCTACTTTGGCTGCGACAAACTTAGGAGTTTTAGGTTGCAGCTTAAGTTGAAGTCTGATAAATCGGTCCAAGTATTCGTACCTGAAGTATAGGAAAGCAAACTATCAGATGATAACCAAACTTTTGTATGCCTAGACCCAACAGTAGGGGTGTCAATTTCGAGTAATGGGTCACCCGAACCCGAAACTGATCCGGCACTATTCGGGTTAACCCGAACCCAACCCGTTTTGACAAACAGATCGGTTTTTTAGACACGAACCCCGATCCACTTCGCATCCGGGTCAACCCGACACAACCCGAATGACCCGGGACGGATAAAAAATTGCTAGTTTCGGTCAAAAAATGGATAAATCTCCGATTTTCATGTCAAAAGCCGGTCAAAATGGGTCAATCTCGGGTTTCCGGGTCTAAACGGGTCAATCTCGGGTTACTGGGTCAACCCGAACCCAACCCAATTTTTGAAACGGGTCGATTTGTTGAACATGAACCCGACCCATTTCAGATCCGGGTTGACCATAACCCGGAATTTTCGAGTCGGGTTTTCGGGTCGTGTCAAATATTGACACACCTACCCAACAGACACGCGTATGCATATACATAAGAACAGTCATAGCATAAAAATTCAAATAACACCGCTGAGTTTGTGCCCCAGCGTTATGGCCTTTACCGCTTAAAAGGGAGATCTACGTTCATTTCAATCAAAAAGAAAAAGTTCCATATAAGAGAATCGCCATGCAGGTGCTAGCTTCATGCATAATAGAAATATAATACTAAATTGCTGAGAGTAGTGTTGCGAAATTACAAGTTAGCTAACAACGTGCTTCAACTGGTATGGTTTTACTATTTTCTTTGCTTCACTCATCGTCTCCCCCACACATGAATTTGAGAAACTCAACGGAAAGATGAGCTTAAAAGGAAATATGAGCATTTCCAAATATTAATGAGATCTTATTCTATAACCGTTTCTCTATGTTTAACTCAATTTCCAGTCATGAATACATCAAGGATTGTGCAAGCAAGCTAAATGCATATTTACTGCAATAAACTAGTAAACTTTCAGCCTTTAAAAGAGAAGTATAAACTTACCAGTAATTTCCAACTGGCCCAACGAACGCAAATCCAAACATGCTTGTGATACCCACCCGTTGCCAATTGATCTTAAATTCTTTCTCGACAAGCTGCAGATACAAGAGTAATTAATTCATGCAGTGAGGTTAAAAAAATAATCAAATACATTTTGTGTCCGCCTCAGGGGCAGAACCAGCCATAATTTTCAGGGGTGGCAAACTTATAAGTAACTATTTACATATATGTCGGGGGTCCAAGAGAGCAGCGCCCCCTGGTGGGGGTTTCCGGGGGAAGCCGCCCCGGAACAAATTTTAATTTACTATTTCTCTTTATATTTGGCTCATTATTCCCTAACAATAACACATCTACACAATGTATTTAATTATATTGGGGGCAATTGCCTAAAGACCATAGTATTTTAACATTTTAGGGGGGATAATTGCCTAAAAACCCTTAGAATAAAGACTAAAAAATAGATTAAAAGGGGACAAATGATCTAAATAACAGTATAATGGAAAAAATAAATCAGGGGGGGCAATTGCCCCCCTAGCCTCAAAGTGGTTCCGCCCCTGATCCGCCTTGCAGTTTCATGGATGACCAAAGGTCCAAAACACATCACAAACTATTATTCAATGATTAAAAAGCAGAGCACAGGCCTTGTGTATCTTGTGATGTTAAGGTACTTCGTAACCAAGTCAGGGCACAATAAACATAAGAGTCCCAGTCGAGATTAAGGTCAACATATCTTTGTTTTAGTAAATGTTTTATGTTTTTCTCCAGTGCATGATAAGTTTAAATCTTACAAGAATATCTTAAAGAATACGCGATAGGATATATGACTGAGACATAGAGGCTATTTGATTCAAAGTTAATGAGATATTAGTGTTACTAAATATCAATGTTATTTGACAAATATTACGTTTTGTTCAATAATACTATATTAAGTGATGTTAACGCTATTTATATTAAAATACAGTAGCAGGATCCTTCAAATGTCGCCACATTCGATGTAAGTTGATATTATTTAAGACACGATTACCATTTTGAAATATTACTTAAGTATATTTCTGAAATAAATGATTGACATCTTTAAATAGCATAGCAAGAATAACTTCATTGTTATTCTTTCAGAGTCATAATATATTAATTCAAAATGGAATAATAAAACATTAATGGAAAGTTTAATGTGACATAAATGAGAATATTAATAACTATAATTGGGTATGGTAAAATTAAGAGGAAAATGAGATTAGCACCTCATGAAAATAAGACAGTTAAATTTTAATTTAATAAGAATGACAATTCAAACCTCCACCATCAAAACAATAATTCTGAGAGGATAAAGCCAACAACAACCACCTAATCTAAGAGCATAGAACTAACGGCCATCATACAAAGCACATGAGCACATAAGGATTAAATCCAAAGCCCAAAACCAAAGTCCAGCATTAATCTTCCTCGATTCAAAAATTCGAAATTGATGGATCGAGCTTTTGATCAAAACCGAATCAAATTGAAATAAATCATATGAACTAACATAAAATTAGGAAATCAAAATGCATCCCTCTTGTCCATCATCATTGAAATGTTCCAAATTCTACTACAACAAAAACAACAACATCAAGCCTTTGTCCCACTACGTGGGGTCGGCTACATGAATCATTTTTTCGCATCACTCTTGTGCACATATTCATGTGAAACCAAACATGCAAGGATGATTAGATTAAGGAATTTGCACGTTTAATATTTAGAGCACAATAATTATATCTTTATAGTGATTTCGAACTACAACATAAAACACAAAGAGCGGTGACATCAGCTTAGGCTAAATCACAAGTGTAGAAGTTAAGACAGTAAAATAATCAATTAGTTTAACATTGCATGCATGGAAAGTTTCAACAAGAAATCCCTAAAGTAACAATGAGATTAATACTATGAAGGATCCCTCACACAACTCTATAATTTACAAGGCTTTAGCGGAGAACTAACACAATCTCAGTGAATCAATTAAATTCCTCAATTGAAAGTAACGAGGAAAATAAAGAGTGAGGGAAAGAGTTCACCAAAGGTAGCCAACGACGGATGGATTGGTTTACGTCCCACGATCATACTCGATCCGGTTGGGAGGTGTTCCTCAATTGACGGGGCCAACGTGAAGATGATGCGTTCAATGTAGCTTTCCACGGAGTCATTGACGTCCAAATTGAAATCGAAGAATAGAGATTGGAGAATGTCGGTTCGGTCCAGAGAATCCTCTACGAACCTATGATAAACATCAAGGTCGGTCATGCATGATTGTCTAAAAGAAAAAGTAGAGAGTGAGAGGGGTAAGGGATCCGGTAGGTTCGGCCAAGCAAAGGAGAAGAAGGGAAAAGAGTTAAATCTGAAAATAATTTCAGATCTAGTGAATAATTAGAGAGTAATTTTCTTGAAATTTGAATTTGAAACGAGTGGGAATTAGGAAGGAAAGTGGGGATGGGATTGAATTAATTAGATCCTTAATTTATGGGACCTAATTAATTAGAGAGAGAAGGGGTAAGGGGCTGACCAAGGAGAGAGGAGAGAGAGAGAGAGGTTAGGCATTAAGGAGGTGGGCCCAAGCAATTAAGAGGATTGAATACTTAAATCTGAAATTAATTTTATATTTAAGTTAATTGGGGGGTTTTCCTAAATTAAAGGAGAAGAATTTAAGAAGAGTTTTGAAATTCAAATATTTTGAATTTGAATTTAATTCTCGTCCTAAATTAGTGGGGCTAAATTAAGAAAGCATTTATGGTGGATTCGAATTCAAAAGTTTGGAGGGAATTATGTGGTCGGTGGCTATAGTGGGGGAGAAGGATGTGGCTGGCGACTTTAGGTGGGGGAGCAAGGGGCCAGCGGGTGGAGGCTTCAAGCCGGCGGCCAAGGGCTTGGGCTAGGTAACTTAGATCCACGAATTGAGCACTTTCCTAATATGGATTATGTCAATTTAGAAAAGAATTTAAAATCTAAATTTGAAATCAAATTTTGAGTTGGAGCTCCCTCGTAATCTTCATGCTCCACTTTTGGAAAGAGGCAAGATAATCAATTTTGGATCCATGGAAGGGGAAGGCCGGCGGTTAGGGTCTAGGGTTTGAGTGGCATTTGGCTAAGGAGGAAGGGGTGTGGGTTAAGTGGAAGGAATCTTGTTGAGGTTGACCGGCGGCTTGGGGACTTGAAGTGGCTGGTGGGTGTATGGGGAAGAAGAGGTGGTCGGATGTAGGGGAAAGGAAGAGACGATAAGAAAATACTACGAGTACTAACCGCGAGTCCTGAAATCCACCGGCAGCTGACGGGTGATGTGTGACCCTCTCCTAAGGTTTCTCCTCTCAAGAACTCACAAAGAGATCAAGAACAAGAAAGCTGAAATTTTTATTCATCTTCATCATTAACTCAAAATACAAGAGAACTAGCCTATGAATAGGCCTCATGAAAAGAAAAGAAAAGAAAAGAAAAGAAATAATGACTAAAATGTCCTTCAGGCTTCAACACCACATGACCACTCCTAGGGGTAAAATGAATATAAAATAAACTAATACATAAAACAAATAAAAAAAATAAACTCCATATCGTAGCCGCTAATCTTTGATGCCCTCATCACATATTATTGCTTAATGTGATGCTTTCGATGAAAATAAACACATATTTCCATTAAATTTGTCCAACTTGGACAAAATCGGCCATGAAGAATTTATATTAGGCATTCATTAAATAAACCAAAGCATAAATTAAATGATTCATGCAAAGTAATATATTTGTCATCATAAACACATCAGTCAACAATAGTGGATACAATCTCTTCATTTAGAATAGCAAAGGAATAAATCGTACAAAAGTATTTGAGAAAAGATTTGACATGAACCCACTAGAAAGAGGTGAAAAGAAAACATGATACAAGGAATTGATAGTAGGATAATGAAATAAGGTCAAATTAGGCCCAATAAAAAATAGATTTGTACCAAAAATTTCTGAAGTATCCAATTTAAGGGTATTAGTTTCAATGTGTTAAACAAAAAATTAAGATGATGTTGTCTTTCTTACATCACAATAAACCTCAAACGCTATATTGAGACATTTCTACAGTCAAACACCCCATACTTTAACCAACATGTTTCAACTTCACATACAACATATTCACATTAATAAAAAACAAGTAATTATCATAATTAGTAGTTAATTTTTATGAATATCCTCATGCAAATCATGTATATATTATGCGGGTAGCCCAAACTTAATAGGAAGGTTATCAAGATTTAGAGGCTTCTAGGTCGAGATTCCTTATGATAATTTTAAATAAACTCATGGTAGTAGACATATTAACAAATAAATTGCTATGATGCACCGACATTTTACTCAAAGAGGCATGCAATATCAGAGACGTATCCGACACGACACGCCTTCGACACGTGTCAGATACGCTAAAAATGTATCTGATTAAAAAAATATTAAATATAAGTTGGACATGTGTGTCCGACATATGTGTCGTAAATGTTTTATGAAATTTTTTATAACTAAAATTTTTTGTATTTAAAAAAAATTATTTAAAATATAAAAACTAAATTTCTGATTTCCTATCCACAACAACAAATCAATCTCCCGCACTCAATACCCCGGGTCCCCATTCATCAAATATTCTAATTTTCGTTTCTCTTTGGCGGGTCCCGACTTTGGTTTCACAATAATGCCTAATGTCATCTCAACATCGACGTCTGACGTCATTACAACATCGACATTTCAAAACCATCTCAACATCAAAGTCTGGCACTATCTTGACATTGATGCTCGATGCTAGCAATTTCTACACCCACAACTTGACCGCTCATATTTGTCTGACATCACCTTAACATCAACAACAAACGCCCTCTTGAAATCGAAGCCTGATACTTATTGCATAACATCGATGCCTGACTCTCAACAACATTATCGTCTCCTCTCTTGATGCCTGATACACGACATCGATGTCAGACTCTCAAAATCTTAATATTAATCATTTTAAGCACAAATTTTAGTTAAATGACTTATTATTTCTAAATTATTTTTAATATTATCCTTTTTTAATTTTATACACTATTTTTAAAATATAAAAATTATAAAGCTGTATCCAACCCGTGTCTGTCCTATATTTTTAATAATTGACATGTCCCATGGTCGTATCCGTGTCTCCGTGTCCGTGTCTATGCATTATAGATAAATTATATGCAAACTCAATCATATGAATTATCAAATTTTGCAAAGATATATAGTCATTTTATCAGATAATATAATATATCTCCCTAGCTTCTATTTACCATATCAATTTTGATGCAAGCAAAAAATAGAAAACCCCTAATTTTTGCAAGCAAAAGAAACTCTTCCTATGATAATAAGAAAATATATAGAAATACTCAAAAATATGATAAATTACAACTTATACGACAAACAATAAACTTTATAAACTTTTAAACAAAACATGACATTACAAACTTATCAAATAAAATTCTAAACTTGCATTTTCTTGAGAAGAAAGATACAGGTAACGTCGAACTTGCGGAGAGAAGAAAGTGGTTAGAAGTCGAGACGAAGATAGGACAAGCTCATAAGCTTTCCTAGAATTAGGGTAGAAGAGATGGAACAAGCTCGCAAGCCTTTCCAAAGAAAGCCCACAGGTTTTATCCAAAAACTAGCCACATAACACCTCTTTTATTTTCCAAAATACTATATATATATATATATATATATATATATATATATATATATATATATATATATATATATATATATATATATATATATATATATATATATATATATAGGAGAAAAGAGGGCAGCTAAACAGCCCCAAAGACCACTAATTAAACCCATTAAAAAGATATAAATAGAAGGCCAATGGTTCAGTCCAGAAATTATTCCATAACAGCACCCGAAAAGGCCATACAGAAAACTGGGTAAAGCAGCCACGGGTAGGGCTGTCAAAACTGGGTCATGGGTCGGGTCCAACCCGAAATTGACCCGACACTGTTCAACCCGACCTGTTTTTGCAAACGGGTCGGTTTTCCGTACCCGAACCCGACCCTCTTCGGGTTCAGGTCAACCCGAACCCGACCCTATTCGGGTATATTTTATTAATTTTTTTATTTAATTCAATTTATTTAAATATAAACCCTAAATTAAGGTAAGATTTACTTTAATTAATTTAATTTGGGTAATAATGTTTATAATTTTTTAAAATATTATTTACTTATTTCATAAAAATCCATTAAAACCCTCCTAAATTAATTAAAAACGGGTCAAATCGGGTTGATTTCGGGTTTTCGGTTAACCCGAACCCGACTCGGTTTTACAAACGGGTCGAACTCGATTTCAGGTTGACCCAAACCCGAAATTATTGGGTCGGGTTTTCGAGTCTGGTCAAATATTGACACCCCTAGCCACGGGACAGGCAACAAGGGGAGGAACCGAAGGGGCATCACAGGGGAACCGGGACAGCATCCAAGGAACCGGAACAGGCACCCAAAGGGACCGGAACAGACAGTTAGGAAGGGAAAACCGAGGGGTCATAAGGGGAACCGAAACAGGCAATTTGGGGACCGGAACAGGCAGTACAAAGGGAATGAACCAGTCACCGGAAGGCAGCCCAGGGGAGGAAACCAAAGGAGCAGCACAGGACAACAAAACCAGCAACCAGAAAAGTCAGAACAGGCAGCCTGGAGAACCGGAACAGCCAACCCAAGAAGGGGAAGGAACCAGCAATGGGAAACAACACCAGGAAGCAACCGAGGGGACACAAAGAAGGGGAAAAGGCAAAGATCCAACTCTACTTAATGAGCTAACAAGAGAAATACCTTTTCATATTAATGAGTTAAACATTAGCTCAAGCACTTATGAGCTAGAACCAAATAGCTTCCAAAGAACACAGTCCAAACTCAAGCATCCAAGACCCAACCCAAGAGGCAACCAGCAGCACAAAGACTAAAGAACCCAAGTAGCAAGCTCACCCAAAGCTTGCCAAGTCCAAGAGACAATGGAAATGTTTTGAACCCCCTCCCCCTCCTTGCCTACATCAAATTTATTCATAAATTTGTAGATGATAAATAGTTGAAAACTTGAAATTTTATGTAATCAAAATTTTAATAAAATAATTCCTGAAAATTACATCTCAATTAATAAATAATAGCTTTAGGTAAATTATATAATTTTTAATTACTTCATTAAAATATAATTTAAAAATATGAGATGCATACATAATTTTATGACATGGTATGAAATGTATCATTTTTAGATTACATTCTACAACTAAAAAAATAGATCATATTATCTTAGAGCTTGTGACAAACATAATATAAAATCCATACTAAAATCCTCCAACAGTTTATACACAATTGATAAAGGTGTATATAGCATTGTCTTCATTAAAATATAGTTTAAAAATATGAGATGCATAAATAATTTTATGACATGTTATAACATGTATCATTTTTAGAATACATTCTACAACTAAAAAATAGATCATATTATCTTAGAATGCATGCATGCAGATCAGGAAAGGCAGAATGTGGCCAAACAGCTAGCTAAAACGGACTAAAATATTATGATGTGATGGGGTGGCGGTGAAAGAGAGGGAAATATAGAGAATATCTGCCAAAATTTAAACTGGCATAAATTTTAAGGCATAGTAAAATCTTACAGAATGTGCATGCCCAAATCTCTTTCACTGTATTTATATAAAACATGCAGAATCAGAAAATATTTAAGGTAAGAAAACACCAAAGTAGGAAACTGGAGTGGTCAATCATGATGTCATATGGGCACAAATGCACACATAAAGATATACAAAACACTTCTCAATTGATTAGAACTTCCCTCAAAAAAAGTACGCTAAACTTCCCCAAGCCTATGCAACTTTGAGTTTGAATGTTTGATGCAAAAAATTTACCTACGATGCACCAACCCTTTTCTCAAAGAGGTATGTAGTGTCCGAGACACGTATCCGACACAACACGTGTCCGGCATGCCTCCGACATGCGTCGGACATGCTATAGACTTGTCCGATTAAAAAAATATTAAAAATAAATTGGACAAGCATGTCTAAAATATTTTATAAATTTTTTTAAATAAAATTTTTTGTATTTCAATTTTTTATTATTAAAAAAATGAAAACTAAATTTCTTGTTTTCTTTCCAAAGCCCCAAATCAATTGCTCATAGTCAATATCTCATTCCCCGAACATTCTCATTCTCATTTTCATTTCTCTCGAGCAAGTTACGACTAGGGTTTAACAACAATGCACGATGCTATTTGTTCAATGTTGTCACAACATCAATGTTTTAAAACCATCTCAACATTGACGTCAGATCGATGTTGTTAGGGGTGTCAATTCGGGTCAACAGGTCGGGTTCGGGTCAAACCCGGAACTGACCCAGCACTGTTCGGGTCAACCCAAACCCAACCTGTTTTTAAAAATGGGTCAGGTTTCCGGACCCGAACCCGACCCGATTCGGGTCCGGGTCAACCCGACCCGACACGAATGACCCAAAGTTCACCTAAAATTGCTAGTTTTCAAATCAAAAATCGGTTCAATCTTCGATTTTCGGGTCAAAATCAAGTCAATCTTGGGTTTCCGAGTCAAATAGGAGTTTTTGTGTCATTTTCGAGTACTTTTTGGGTTGATGGGTCAACTCGAACCCGACCCAATTTTTAAAACGGGTTGATTTGTTGAACCTGACCTGTTTCGGGTCCGGGTTGACCCTAACCTGAATCTTTCCTGGTCGGGTTCGGGTCGCGTTTCGAGTCGTGTCAAAAATTGACACCCCTAGATGTTGTCTTAACATTGAAGCATGATGCCATCAATTTTTACACTCACAATCATGCATCTACATCATCTAAACATCTCATCTTTGTTTAACATCATCTCAACATCGAGGGCCGATGTTGTCTTAACATTGTGCCTGATGCACCATTGCACAACATCCATGCTTGACTCTTGATTAGGGGTGTCAATTTTTGACACGATCCGAAACACGACCCGAACCCGACCTGGAAAAATCCGGGTTAGGGTCAACCCGGACCCGAAATTGGTCGGGTTCGGGTTCAACAAATCAACTCGTTTTAAAAATCGGGTCGGGTTTGGGTTGATCCAGCAACCCGAAAACAACCACTAAAAAAGCGAACAAGGCGTCCGCATTGAGTCGCGTCTCAAGTCGAGGCAGAAGTCATACGCATCAAGGCTTACGCCTCGAACCATCCAGCGAAGCCTACGATTTTTTCGCACGAGGCGTACGCATCAGAGCGTAATGCCTCGAGGCAGTATGAGGCACCGCCTCGAAATTTTTTCTTCGGTATATATGTAAATACGACGCAGCCGATTCGTGTTCGTGTATTAGTGTATAGGATTAGGGCTTCCTGTGAGAATTAAAAGGCGAATTAGAGGCGAAGTCATGAGGGAAAGAGACTAAGCCGTGAGGGAAAAAGACAAAGCCGTAAGAGTCTTCTACTTCAACCAATATTCATAAAATACTATGTTTGTTTTCATGTAGAACGTTGGTGGGCACAGTTTGGAGATGATGTTCCTGAATTGAAAGCTTTTTCAATTTAAGTTCTTAGTCTAACGTGTTCGGCTTCTGCATGCGAGCGTAATTGGAGCATCTTCAATCAAATTCATACAAAGAGAAGAAATCGATTGGCGGCAGATCGAATGAACAAACTAGTTTATGTTATGTTTAACAAAAAACTGAAAGATAGACATCTCAAATTGCAAAATCAAGGAAATATTGAGAATGAAATTGACCTTTGCTTGTTGATGAGCTACAATCTGATGATGAATGGCTTACTCCTAAGAATGCTGATGTGTCTGAAGTTGAAGCAGAAGAAGAAAGTAATGTCAATGAAAAAGACAATGAAGCAACTACCCAAATATATAAAAGAAAGAAACAAAGTGAGATTGGAGCTTCAAAAAAATTTAAAAGATTCTTAAATATAATGAATTATTTTGTATATTACTATTGTTTCATTTTAGAGTTAATGAAATATTAACTGATATAGGAGATAAAGAAAAAAATATTATAGATGAAGAAGAGTTAGAGGATGACTTTGACATTAATTATGAAGATTCTTCTGAAGACAATCAAAGTGATGATGAGCCTGCTTTGGGTTTTGATCCTAAGGGAATGTTTTATTTTTAAGTGAGTTTATTTTAAATCTTGTATTCCAGTAATATTATCTTAAAACAAATCTTCAAATTCATAGTTGACATAATATTTTGTTATTTTTGTCATTATTTATAATTTTAAATTAATTTATTTTAATCGTTTTGAGGCTTACGCCTCGATTCGTCACGAGGCTTACGCCTAGCCTCGCTTAGAAAAAATGTCTCGATTCCCAATTTCGCCTTTTAAAACCTTGCCCGAAAATGACCCGAAATTGATATGAAAACTCTTATTTGACTCGGAAACCCGAGATTGACCCGTTTTTTACTCGATTTTGACCCGAAATCAAAGATTGACCCGATTTTTGACCCAAAAACTAGCAATTATAGGTCAACTTCCGGTCATTAGTGTCGGGTCGGGTTGACCTGGACCGGAATCGGGTTGGGTTCGGGTCTGGAAACTTGATCCGTTTTTAAAAACGGGTCAGGTTCGGTTCGGGTTGACCCGAACAGTGCCGGGTCAGTTCTGGGTTCGAACCGAACCCGACTCGTTGACCCGAATTGACACCCCTACTCTTGATAGCATTGTTGTCTCTCATCTCAATGTCTGACATGACATCCACGTCTGACTCTCGACATCCTAATATTAATTATTTAAGTATAGATCCTAGTTAAATGACTTATTATTTATCAATTATTCTTAATACTCTGCTTATTCAATTTTATGCACTATTTTTAAGATATAAAATTATAATATTGTGTCCAACCCATGTCCGTAACATATGTTTATTAATAGACATGTCCCGTATCTGTGTCTTATCGTGTCCTTGTCTGTGCATCATAGGCACGTACACTTGAATCTCTGTCAAGAAATTTGTGTTACTACAGCACTTCATAGCCTGATGCATCAGGCCATGCGTTTCTTCAATTGAAGTTCATAGATTTTAAGCGATTATTTATTCTTCTTTTATTTTTAAATTAATTGATAGGGTCATTCCTTTCCAAGCTGACAAACTCTATCCTGTCTAAGCTCTAAGATAATCAGCCCACCCATTTCATTGCCAATTTCTATTGATTCAATTGAAGAAGGTATTGTCCTGAGTTATTTTAAATTCCACATGTGAATAATCTTTTAAATTGCAATTTTGCTATTGAAATTAGTTTAGTGTGGGAAGGAAGTGTGGGATGAAGACTGAAATGCAAAAAATACTAGGCTAAATCTAATGATGACATAATAGTGATTGAATAAATAATCGAAATAACTGGTAACATCATCAATAAGAATTAAGTCAATTTCGCTTTTCTTTCTTTCTTTCTTGGTCTTGTCATGGTAAACTGTAAAAGTTATCAATTCCTGCTCCGTTATGAAATGTACTGAAAATAATTGTTCACCTTTGTAGAATAGGGGCTTTATTGGACATCTGTCGATGGATAAGTTACTTCCTTTTCAGAGAATTGAATGGAAATTTACATTGGATAAAGATTAGAATTGGATTAGTTCTACTGTTGCAAAGAAGAGGTTATCCACATTGCCACGCGCTCATATCAGTGGCTAGTAGTGCTAACTTTCATGGGTATATTTGGGGCCATCTGTCGTTAGTTTATTAACAAACACCTATGTTGCACCGATACGGATACGGCAACACGGATATGACACGATACGGATACGGGACACATCATTTCTTAAAAATATAGGATACGGGTACGGCGCGGACACGTCATTATAATTTATAAATCATACATAAAAATTAAGAAAGCAATCAAAACATAATATTTAAAATTACAAAAACAATGAAATCAACATCATTTATAGCCTTGTAACTTATAATATCAAAATAAAAATAAGCATTAAATGTCTAGTACAACAACAAAAGCATAAACATAAATTGTCTAGCATATGCAATTTCAATTATTCAATAGAAGGAATGATATGATTAGCTTCTTTAGTGGTTTGTCTTTGAACTTCTATATCATCTTCAATAAATATCAAATCTTCTAATTCAGGCTCATCAAGTAAAAGTTAAGCAATTTCTAATATTCCCATATCATCAAGAGGCTCAAATGCATCTTGGAAATGAGAGAACCTTGCTTGCAGCAGCGGAAGTAAATACGATGCGTCTTTTTTTCGATTTTTTTTTTGTTTTTCAACGAACACGCTTATCAAATATGCGTGTCCTTTTGAAATTAAATAGTATTTTAATTAGATACAACTTTGTCGTATCTGACACGTATCGGTGTTGTATCGGAGGCAAATCCGTGTATCAGTGTATCGAATATAGCATACCTTCCTAAATAGGTGTATCGGTGCAACGTAGACAAACACATACCAATGGCCTTGGTTTAGATGGTATAACTGCTTGTTTTAATCCTAGAGGTCATAGATTCCATCCCTACTCCTCATGTTATATAGATAGAATTCTCTCACATTTTGGGGTTGGTAGAGAAACCCTTAACTCCATGTGCTCCCATCCACTTGCTAGATTACCAAAACTAAGATCCCCACCCATAATGAGAGAGACACATATACACACACAGAGAAGGAGAGAGAGACAGAGATCATAACACAATTCTGGTAAGATGCATTACCTAGAAGTTTCATTAGCAGTGATCATATGACTTTCAAGACAAATGATTGAATCCTTGAAGATTGTTTTTTTTTCTTTCCATCCATCAATCCTATTTTGATTTTTAGGCTGGTTAATAAACCTCACTTTCTTTAACATAAGCACATAGAAGAAATGTTAGTTGAAAGGAACCTAGAGGTAGTTATCACCAATGAAAAAATGTACTTCTAATGTGAGCCCTTTAGTTGAAATGCTAGGAACATACCTTTCATTTTATAGGAAAATTCCCTTAAAAGAGATTTTTGTGGTTTCATCAATTATAGGTTGATCACCATTCTTCCTAAAGTATACCCACCCAATATAGGCTACCTTCGACTTGTACCACACACATTTCCTTTTGGCACTTATTATCTTGCGCATATCATGAAAGAAAAATGATCGTAATGTCAGTCTTCCTTTTAAAGAAAATCTAAGCATCATGATTAGTACATCTCTTCAATTGGCAATTGTGGATAGATGTTGAATTATATAATGTAGCTAATACATTAAGTATCCAGTGGAGTAATATGCACCAAAGTGCACACACAAGCATATAAACACACCCTTCACATAAGGAAATATCAAAAGCCTTCAATTTAGCTAAATGTCCCTAGCCCTTTTCTAACCAATTACACACCAAGTTTGTTTTATTGATACACATTCGAGGATACACATCGTTCCAGGGATACTTAATATGATAGCTACATCACTATATAATGTGTATGCCTTGATAAGCAAGACACCCTAGTATCCTTTAATGGCAAGGACTAGTGGATATCTAATCTCATTCTGGACTTCTCTAAATTTTCAACTCTATATCACATGTTTTATTTTCATCTATACATGAAAATCACTAGTAGATTGAGTTTCATCAATTTTCACAATTATTTAACTATTCGTCGGACACATAAAATAAACAATGATCATTGAATGGCCATATAGATGCTCACTCAAAAATCTAGTTTCACCCGTACATTTCATGAATCAAGCCTATCAACCATACTCAAGTATCATCACCAACTCATACACTGATTAACAAACATTTGAGAGATTCTAGATTGATAGCACAATTATCTGCTCATCGAATCAAAGCCATTAAGAAAGTTTTGAAGCATTTGATGATGATAAACTATCTAGAGAGTTCTTGAAATCATGTATGATCATAGTTTTTACGCTCTATTAAAAAAATGGATGGTTTTGATCATATATTTAAAGTTCAACCAATATTAGAAAGGGAAGAGGATGATCATTCTTCAATTACATAATCAATACAAAAACAAAACCATGCCATTACTTGGCACCTTTATGGCATACACAAAAAGAACAAAAAAATTGGAAACAAACATCGCAACAAATGGCACTCAAACTATTAGTGTCAATGTGAAGGATTATTTACAAGAAACTTCAATGTAGAAACATGCCTCATGTCAATTTGAAATATCAAATAAAGAAAAACAAAAACAAAATTCTACTCAAAACAAAAACATTTACTATATTTAAAAATTTTCAATTCATTTGGTGAAAGAAGCCTTACAACTTGGTTAATGTAAATAAAATAGAGTTGGCACTATAATATCTATAATTTTTTTAAGATTTAAACATATAAAACTAGTGTTAGATGATTAGAAAGGAAAAGACGAAGACCAATTTTTAAATGGATAGAAGTTGTTCAAAATCATTTGCAAAGAATAGGTTTAACACCACAAGCAGTTGGGATAATGAAGATGATGACTATCTATGAGCAAAGGAAAGACAGATAGCTAAACAATATCAAATATCAGCACTATTCCATGCACTATGAAGAATGTTAAATAGCCAAAGAAAGTTGGATATTCTTTTGAAAATATTAATCAACTTTTTTTACTTTACATGAAATAGAAATTGAACTAAAGCAGACTAAAAAAAAGGGCAAAATGCTCAATTTTTTAGCTTTATTTACCAAAACAGAGCTAAGATATATTGAAGCACAATAACTCAACGGCACAATTTAAAGCCAATATAGAATTTTTTTAACATGTTTCAAATTATCTGAGATGACCCCTTCAAAAACTAATTGATGATACCTGCAATGAAGATGATGAAAGTTCATTAAAATGGTAATTTAAACATTGTTAAAGCGTTTCAATCTTCTCAGCTTAGATAATTCTTCTTACTTTCACTTCAAGAATGCTCAATTGTTCACTACAGTAAAAAAAAAGACTACTTCTAATTTCCTACAAGCACTCGGATCTTGAAATGATTTCTTAGCATTAAATACAGCATCTCGCTTCTCTCCACCAATAGCAATCCAAGAATCCAGGAAATAAACAGGATTACAGTTGTCTCTAACATGATTCACTACTTTTGCAAACAAAATTAGCGTGTTAAAAACAAAGCCTATGTCAATAATACTAGCATATTCTTACCACATAATGACTGCATAACTGCATATCTATAGCTAATCCCGATTGGTTCTTAAAACTGAGTCAGAATCTACCATAAATCAATAGGCATCTTCCAATCAACACTTCAGATCCTCACTCAATTAATCATTGATTCTCTAGCATGCAATCCGAAAATTTAATCATAGCATAAAATTAGTTTTCCCCTAGAACCCTAATTATCGACAACGTCAAAAAAACCAGTATTAACCGAGAAAACCTGCACTCATATGTTTTTACAAAAACAACTATTCAAAAATACTGCATTGAACCACAATCAATGTCGAATCAAGCACATTACCAAGCAAAAAGGGTCTCGATTCCTAGACTGTTCTGAAGAAAGAAGCAATTTGACAAAGTGTCAAGTATTACTTGGTTTTGCTGCTTATTCTTCAAGGTCGAATGTGTGACGGCCTGAGCACCGATATCCCCCAATCCCCAGAGGATCCCCGAACTGATCACCTGGGTCTTCACCGGATGCACCTCCATGCATTTCTGGTACAATCTCCATAACCTCAACATCGATGGAGCCGTCAATCGATTAGTTCACAGAGAAAAAAAATTTAAGATTTTCAGTACTTTCGCTGATTCCAAAATATGAGGAAGAAGGCTCCGATCAAAAAATTGCTCCTCCGCGTCCTACTTCGGCTACTCTTCCTCGACACGATTATATGAAAAGGGCAACGTTATTTCTAGGGGTGTCAATTTCGGGTCACGGGTCGGGTTCGGGTCGAACCCGGAACTGACCCGGGTTCAAACGGGTCGAACCCTAACCCGACCCGGTTAGGTAAACGGGTCGGAAATGCGAACCTGGACCCGACCCGGCGGGTTGCCGGGTTGACCCGACCCGACCCGGGAAGGTCGCGCGAAGTGCGCGGGGTCGCGTGGTGCGGCCTGGTCGCGCGGTGCGGTGGGGTCGCGCGAGGGCGCGAGGTCGCGCGACGGCAGGGGGTCGCGCGAGGGCGCGGTGCGCGGCAGCGGAGGAGTCGCGCCAGAGAGCGGGGTCGCGCGGTGCGGCGGGGTCGCGCGACAGCGGGGGGGGGTCGCGCAAGGGCGCGGTGCGCGGCAGCGCGGGGTCGCGCGTGGTCGGGCGAGTCGCGCGTGGTCAGGCGAGGCACGTGGTCGCGCGGGTCATGTCCGCGTGGTTTGGTTAAAACGGGTTGGCGGGTCAACCCGAACCCGACCCGTTTTATAAACGGGTCGAAATCTCTAACCCGAACCCGACCCGGTTCAGGTTCGGGTTGACCCAAACCCGAAATTTTCGGGTCGGGTTCGGGTCGGGTTTTCGGGTCGGGTCAAATGTTGACAGCTCTGGACTTATTTCAACGCTCATACATATTCTAGGTATGTTTTATTTTATATTGCCTCATAATATGCTCAATTGGTTAAATATATTTATTTACTTATTTATTTATATTTATGTTGAACTAAAATATATTTATTATATAAAATTATAAGTCATAATCTTTGATAAAAAATAGGTGAATTTTTTAATAACGATGGTGGTTGAACGCTTCTCTTCCTAGCACTTCTGCCTCCCGCCAGTGGCGGAACCAGAAAATATATCTAGGGGGGCCTAAATTTTTTTTTTTTCCTTCAACTTTTTACATCCAGGCTTAGGACTAATAAAATCAATATTAAAAATGATAAAACTTTGGTAGTTAATTAATTTATTTTCTTCATTCACAAAAATGACTTCAATCATCAAATCACTAGATTTCTGCTAGAACATGTTTAATATATTAACTAAATACGTGATATTAAAAATCTTATTGCACAAAAAAAAATCATAAAATCTCTTTAAGATCAAATCAATATAAGATTAAGCTAATATCAATCAAGAAAAAAAATGTAAATGAATAGGAAATTAAATTGGGAATGATTTGAATAGATGACCGATGTTAAATTTCTTGATCGTGGACCGTTTATTGAGCATTTAAATGTCTTAGTGATATCAAAATTCAGCGATCTTCTTGGGCTCGTTGGATTTGTCTTGTCTAGCCGCTCGATTCGACTATAAGCATGACATGTTTGGAAACCGTCTGGTAATCCAAATTATGGTTTGAACCTTCCAAATATGCTTCAGGTCTTTGATTTAGAATCATTTGGGTTCGGATTGAGTTAAATTTGGTGTCGTTAGGTTTGTATTTTTGAGACGTTTAGTTCTACTATAAGTTTACTGAAATCGGAGTTCATATGGTCTCCAATTTAATTTTTGAAGTTTCCAATTTGATTTTGTCTTGATAAAAAAAATTCAATTTTTTTTAGGGGGGGCACGTGGCCCCCCCCCCCCCCCCCCCCCCCCCTCCGCCCATGCCTCCCGCGATCTTCAAACGGGTATGATAACTCCGTGTCGTTTGTACGTTCCAACCATCTTTGATTAGTAACATTATAGTTTTGGCTATTTTGATTTGAATATGTTCATCGTCGACATATATAAACTATAATTAGAATGAAGCTAAATGAGAACCCTACATTAAAAAAACGAACAATTTATGAACTTAGAGTAAAAATTTTGAATCTTTGATTGCACATAAAAATTTAAATTCTAAAGCACAATAAACTTTATATTAATTGTTACAATTATATATATAAATTTTGTTTAAATCATATTCAAACTTTTATTCCGACTATGTTTTAAATTTTGAATCTTTGATTGCACATAAAAACGAACAATTTTATTTTTTAAAAAACTATACGCATGTATTTCGAGAAACGCAAAACTTCAAAGGTCACAATTTGGGAAGCCAAACCGGACCGCACCAAAGGCTCCACATGCGGCTCGACGAATGGCTCGAGCGCATTTACATTGGAACGAGTCGAACTCGACTTTTGAGCTCGAGCTCAAGCTCGATATTTAACAGTTCAGCTCTACTATTAACCTAAATTGCACTAACTGCCTCTCTTAAGATTTGCACTGTAATTATCTCCCTAACAAGAATTACATCACAATCACCTATGGATTATCTACATACTTCCACTATGCTTATAACCAACAGGCATAAGGATCTAAATCAGCATCTTCATCACCAGTTTTAATTGTCCGTTGAGATATTTTATATTAAAATTCCTTCAATTATATGCTGTTGAGCCATTTCCATACCTGAGCTGTCCTATGAGGGCAAGGCCTTACATTTTGTCACCTCAAAACAAGAAAAAATATAAAATCAAAAGATCAAAACAAAAAGAATTTTTATATGTTCACCTAATTGATAGCTCCGATAAAATTCCCAAATGACATAACTGCAATAATATGCAAATATTAAATACCTTTTGAGAACTTCAGCCTTGAACCCCACCAGAGGAATTATTGTGTACGCAATCCGAACGGTTCGGATGCTACGTACACACTGTTTATTTTGTTACGTATACATGATTTTTTCGTGGCAAATAAGTAGCAAATAAATAATACTCACTAAATACACAAAAAATACGCAAAAAATACATAGAAAACATAATGTATCCAAAAATACGCAACAAAATAAACATAATGTATCCAAAAATACGCAACAAAATCAACCAGAGAGAGGGTCCCTGCCTTTTTCAAAAATCCACAGCTCACATTACCGTGAAACTTAGGCTTCATTTGGGACAACTTTCGTATTGCTTCCTAAAATAACTTTCTTGTATGAAGTTTTTTAATTCAAGAAATTTTTGTACTAGAAAGCTATTTTAGAAAGCAACAAAAAAGCTCTCCCAAGCAGCTAAATAGATATAATGTGTTCCCCTCATAAGACAACATTTTTGCCATTTCCATTTAGATTAAATAAACATCAGAAAATAACAACAGAGTTCGTTTCCATCGCTCTTTTGTAATAATGTCAGCTTAATCCAAATCACTCTCACGGTAAATGGATATACAGAAAATAATGCAACTGCATTTTATTCTCAATTCAAAAACAGAAATGCAGAAACAAGTCCAAGTTTGAACCTAAAAAAGTACTTTGAAAATTTAGGCTATCCTTTTTTTATTTTCTAGAGAAATAAAAGATTTAATCCACTGCTTCCAAGCAGCGTCTCCTTGCTGCTCCATCCATGACAAGAAGCAGCTGTCTATAAGACACAAGAAATTTACATAGAGAAGTTGGTACCTGACTGGGACATATCTGAAATTTGCAATCTGAAAAAGTGGCCAAATTCCTCCAGCAATTACCATGCTTGGAAGAAAGTCCCTCTTAACATCTTCCTTCACTTGTTTCACATTTTTCCCAGAAGCAAATCCAATGTATGAGAAAAATATTACTAGATTTAATGGTCCAAAAAGGAAGCAATCACCAGCTACTTTGGCTGCGACAAACTTAGCAGTTTTAGGTTGCAGCTTAAGTTGAAGTCTGATAAATCGGTCCAAGTATTCGTACCTGAAGTATAGGAAAGCAAACTATCAGATGATAACCAAAATTTTGTATGCCTAGACCCAACAGTAGGGATGTCAATTTCGAGTCATGGGTCACCCGAACACGAAACTGATCCGGCACTATTCGGGTCATCCCGAACCCAACCCGTTTTGACAAACGGATCGGTTTTTCAGACCCGAACCTGACCCGCTTCGCGTCCGGGCCAACCCGACACGACCCGAATGACCTGGGACGGACCAAAAATTGCTAGTTTCGATCAAAAAATGGGTCAATCTCCGATTTTCATGTCAAAAGCGGGTCAAAATGGGTCAATCTCGAGTTTCCAAGTCTAAACGGGTCAATTTTGGGTTATTGGGTCAACCCGAACCCAACCCAGTTTTTGAAACGGATCAATTTGCTGAACACGAACCCGACCCATTTCAGGTCCGGGTTGACCATAACCCAGAATTTTCGAGTCGGATTTTCGGGTCGTGTCAAATATTGACACACCTACCCAACAGACATGCATATGCATATACATAAGAACAGTCATAGCATAAAAATTCAAATAACACCGCTGGGTTTGTGCCCCAGCGTTATGGCCTTTACCTCTGAAAACGAAGATCTGCGTTCATTTCAATCACAAAGAAAAAACTCCATATAAGAGAATCGCAATGCAGGTGCTAGCATTATGCATAGAAATATAATACTAAATTGCTGAGAGTAGTGTTGCGAAATTACAAGTTAGCTATCAACGTATTTCAACTGGTATGGTTTTACTATTTTCTTTGCTTCACTCACTGTCTCCCCCACACAAGAACTTGAGAAACTCAACGGAAAGATAAGCTTAAAAGGAAATATGAGCATTTCCAAATATTAATGAGAACTTATTCTTTAACCAATTCGCTATGTTTAACTCAATTTCCAGTCATGAATACATCAAGGATTGTGCAAGCAAGCTAAATGCATATTTACTGCAATAAACTAGTAAACTTTCAGCCCTTGAAAGAGAAGTATCAACTTACCAGAAATTTCCAACTGGCCCAACAAACGCAAATCCAAACATGCTTGTGATACCCACCCGTTGCCAATTGATCTTAAATTCTTTCTCGACAAGCTGCAGATACAAGATTAAGTACTTCATGCAGTGAGGTTAAAATAATAATCAACTACATTTTGTTTCCGCCTTGCAGTATCATGTACGACCAAAACACATCACAAACTATTATTAATGATTAAAACGCAGAGCACAGACTTTGTATAGCTTGTGATGTTAAGGTACTTTGTAAACAAGTCAGGGCACAATAAACATGAGAGTCCCGGTCGAGTTTAAGGTCAACATATCTTTGTTTTAGTAAATGTTTCAAGTTTTTTCTCCAGTGCATGATAAGTTTAAATCTTAAAAGAATATCTTGGAGAATATGCGATAGGATATATGAATTAGACATAGAGGCTATTTGATTCAAAGTTAATGAGATATTAGTGTTACTAAACATCAATGTTATTTGACAAATATTACGTTTTGTTCAATAATACTATATTAAGTGATGTTAACGCTATTTATATTAAAATACAGTAGTAGGACTCTTCAAATGTCGCCACATTCGATGTACGATGTAATTGAATAATTCACTGCAATGTTTACTCTGAGGCCTGGGCATTCACCCTATGTATTCTTGACGTCGTAGCTACAAAGTAAAAGAAAACAACTATAATTCATCTTCTATCACTTCTTTATTTACTAGGGAAGTCATATTACCATAATATTCTTCTTCCTTTGATCATGTCATGACTTAAAAGACTAGAGCGCATAGGGATCAGGCTATTCGAATGCACCTTCTACTTTAAATTTTATTTTTGCGACACAATGTGCCTTCTTTGTTATTCTTTCAGAGTCATAATATATTAATTCAAAATGGAATAATAAAACATTAACAGAAAGTTTAATGTGACATAAATGAGAATATTAAAACTATAATTGGGTATGGTAAAATTAAGAGGAAAATGAGATTAGCACCTCATGAAAATAAGATAGTTAAACTTTAATTTAATAAGAATGACAATTCAAACCTCCATCATCAAAACAATAATTCTGCAAAGATAAAGCCAACATCCACCACCTAATCTAAGAGCATAGAACTAACGGCCATCATACAAAGCACATAAGGATTCAATCCAAAACCCACTACCCAAGTCCAGCATCAATTTTCCTAGCTTCAAAAATTCGACATTGATGGATTGAGCTTTTGATCAAAACTGAATCAAATTGAAATAAACCATATGAACTAACATAAAATTAGGAAATCAAAATGCATCCCTCTTGTCCATCATCATTGAAATGTTCCAAATTCTAAAAAAAATACCAATTAATAAAATGCATCACTCTTGTGCACATATTATTGCTTAATGTGATGCTTCCGATGAAAATAAACACATATTTCCATTAAATTTGTCCAACTTGGACAAAATCGGCCATGAAGAATTTATATTAGGCATTCATTAAATAAACCATAGCATAAATTAAATGCTTCATGCAAAGTAATATATTTGTCATCATAAACACATCAGTCATCAATAGTGGATACAATCTATTCATTTAGAAATAGCAAAGGAATAAATCATACAAAAGTATTTGAGAAAAGATTTGACATGAACCCACTAAAGAGGGGGAAAAGAAAACATGATACAAGGAATTGATAGTAGGATAATGAAATAAGGTCAAATTAGGCCCAATAAAAAATAGATTTGTACCAAAAATTTCTGAAGTGTCCAATTTAAAGGTATTAGTTTCAATGTGTTAAACAAAAAATTAAGATGATGCTATCTTTCTTACATCACAATAAACTTCAAACGCTATATTGAGAAATTTTTAAAGTCAAACACCCCATACTTTAACCAACATGTTTCAACTTCACATACAACATATTCACATTAATAAAAAACAAGTAATTATCATAATTAGAAGTTAATTTTTATGAATATCCTCATGCAAATCATGTATATATTATGCGAGTAGCCCAGACTTAATAGGAAGGTTATTAAGATTTAGAGGCTTCTAGGTCGAGATTCCTTATGATAATTTTAAATAAACTCATGGTAGTAGACATATTAACAAATAAATTGCTATGATATACCGACACTTTACTCAAAGAGGAGTGTAATATAAGAGATGTATCCGACACGACATGCCTCCGACATGTGTCAGACACAATAAAAACGTATCTGATTAAAAAAAATATTAAATATAAGTTGGACATGTGTGTCCGACAAGCGTGTCGTAAATGTTTTATGAAATTTTTTATAACTATAATTTTTTGTATTTAAAAAAAATTATTTAAAATATAAAAACTAAATTTCTAATTTTCTATCCTGTTGACCTTTGTACAAAGAAACAAAAAGAACAAAAAAAATCTGCATACCTCGTTCGATCGAAGAAATCCCGAAAATCCAGTTGATTTTCCAACACTCTGCTCTGATTCGCAATCAAATCCCTGCAAAATCCCCGATATCCCGCTGGCTGAAACCTCGGACATCTCTTCCAGCAAATCTATCGCCTCGGTCGAGTGCCCAAGGATGTCGTTAACTACCAAACCAAATGAAATATTCGGTCTGCTCTTCACACGCTAAAAATCCCACGAGCTCTTCTTCTCCTTCCCACGCACAAGCCTCTCTCCCGCAAACCTCCACAAGCTGATCCCATCCCATTCGCAAGCCTCTTTGCCCTGTCTTCCTTCTCCGACTAAGGGTGCGTTTGGGACGGCGGTACTACTGCTTTACTTTATACAAAGTTATTAAACCATTGTTTGGGACATTGCGGTACAACCACAACAGAAAAAATTCGCGGCACCTACATGCTTTCCGCGACCATTCGCTATCTCCCGCGGTCCGCTACGGTCCGCTGCTTTCGAAAAAAAATGACGTAAATCCCGCTGCAAATATTCGCTACGTCGTCCGAAGCCTTGCACCTCTTCCGACTACCACCGTCATCCTCCTCCTCATGCTCATTCCTGAACGAAAAAAAAAAAGAGAAATTGCAGCCGCCCGAATTTGCACTTGTGATTACGATCGTGCTTCTATTTGGACGGAATCGGCGTGCTCTAGAGCCGGATCGAGTGAAAGATAGGGCGAGCAGAGAGGAAGAGACGAACGGGAGGAGCAGAGTAGGTAGGCGAGCGTCTAAGTGTCCTGAAATCAGGAATCCTATTATGCTTCATACTATCCTTATTTGGATAGTAAGATACATTCACAACCGGCGAGGTCCCGTGCTTCCTTCCAATTAAAATGTCGTAACTACCGGTCAGATGGCAAGGGAAGTCGTCGAAGGAGGCTAGGGCAAGGAGAGGTGGCGGTCGGTATAGGGAGTTCGGCTAATTAGGAGATTGGTACTCTCTCTCTCTCTCTCTCTCTCTCTCTCTCTCTCTCTCTCTCTCGATCGGAGAAGCAAAGGAGATATGTGGATTTTGCGTATGAGAGCCGATCAAGGAAGAACGACGTCAAAGAAGGCCTGTTCTGGGGTTCAATTCGGTGGCTAGTTGGTGATTTCAGCCTGGAGAAATCGAAGGCCACGAGAGTTTCGTAGATTTCGGCTTGTGAACCGAGGGAAGGAAGAAGAGGCGCAGTAACAGTAACTGAGAGGTAGACGAGCGTCTTAATTAACATTTCTTACTTGTGCAATACATGATTAGGTTGTTTATCAAAATGGATGATTTCAGTGAAGATTATAAGCTTACTGTTGCTCGTGCTCGTAAGATTTTAACTTTTACATCATTTTTTTTCATCTCAATATATAAGGATATAAAAGTAATTTATTCCTATATAGGTGCAGCACAGCAACTTGGCAGTTATACTTCCCAAACAAAATTTACTGCTTTCTGTACATCAATTTTTGAAAGCAGCTTTATATATAACAATTTTGTAACCTACTTTAAAGACAGCTGCAGCCGTCCCAAACGCACCCTAAACCCACGAGCTACAGCAGCCGGATCCCTTCAATCACAAGTCCCGACCTCCACTACTCCTACATACTCCGGCCCTCACACGAGTAGCCCCAACCGAGCAAATCCACACCAAGCCGAGCCCTAGACCTCGATTTCTTTTGCCGAACTCATCCCAACTGAAGCCACTGCCGACTGCTCTTTGTCTCAAACCCCTCTTCCAACTCTGAATCCAAGTCCCTTCCCATTCTTGGTCCTAGTCGCACCTCTCAGTCGACCCGCACAAGCAGTGAGATAGAAAGATAGAGAGAGAGAGAGAGAGAGAGAGAGAGAGAGAGAGAGAGAGAGGGAGAGGGAGAGGTAGATCTCCATACCTTAAGCCAACATTCAAAACTCCTACCTAGGTGACCGAATCCCTTTTCCTTACCGAGTGTTCCATACGATCTCCACTGTGCCGAATCCCTCTGTTGACCTCTTAACAGAGAAGAGGTGATATCTCTATTCCCTCTCCCTCTCTATATATGGGTATATTATATAGCATATAGTATATATCTATTATAAAATATATGCATAATATGTTATATCTATCTATTATATATATAACATTTAAGTGTGTATGTGAGAGATTAGAAAAAGAGAGAACTAGTTAAAAAAAAAAGATGAAAAGAAAAGAGTATATATATATATATATATATATATATTTGTCTCGATTTTTGTGCCCACCACCTCGTCGCTGATCGCCAAGGTATAAAGTTTATAACTTAAAAAACTCCTCTCGTGGCTTGCAACGGGCCGACAAACCCCCTATGCGCTCACGTAGCGTGGTAGGGAGGGAAACCGACGCGGCTCTTGCAACGAACAAAAATCCTTCTTCAATGCTAAGAGACGAACCGGCAAACCCCCTATGCGCTCACATAGTGTTGTAGGGAGGGAAACTGGTGCGGCGCTTGCGGCGAGGGGGATAAAAAATTATATATATAAATATATATATAAAATAAGTACCCCCGAACGCTCACGTAGTGCAGAGGGGAGAAATAAACTGTGCTCTTTAAAAACCCTTAAACGCTCATGTAGCGGGCGGGGATTTCAAAAATAAAATAATTTGCATCCGCGGTGTCTTTTGACACCTACCTGAAGCGCTCACATAACGTCGAGGGGAAGGTTGTCTCTTGATTTTTCCCCAAAACGGAGGAAACGCCAGGAGGCTACCGAAATTTCATTTGAAAATATTGAGGACTTGAACAAAAAAAATGAACTTGAACTCAAGAGAGCTTGGACTTGGACTTGATTGAACTCAAAGGAAAATTTGGGACTTGTGGACTTGAAGCAATTGATTTAAATAAATTCAAATTTAAATGAATATAAACTCATGAATCATAATTTGAGACTTGAATCAATTGTGAACTCAACTTGAACTTGATTGAATAACTTAAGTGAACACAAACCCAAGATGGACTTGAATTTGAATTCAACATGATTTGAATTCAAAGGACAACAGGGCACTTGACGAACGGAAGAGGCTCTTGTTGAGCCAGAACTTTATTTGAACATATGGAGGACTTCATTTGGACTTGAACTCGATCGAAACATGACATGAACTTGAGCCTAATTGAATTTGTAACGATTTAAATCAAATTTGAAAATTGAAGCAATATTGAAGCAAGGCTCCAACATTTTGAACTAGAACAAATGCAAAAGAACAATGACTCAAGATTGTGACTTGGGACAATTATAAAGAACTTGACTTGAAAATGATATCAAAACTTTAATAGAATGTTAAGAAATTGTCATCTAAAGTTGAATGCAAAATGCTAACCAAAGAAATCATTCATATTTTATGAACGCAAGTTGAAGGACTCAAATAAACATCAATGGAGGAGCTTTAAAGAATGTGGTTTGGAGAATAATCAATATTCCTATGTAATTATCATTCTAATGAGAATGCGAATGTTAATAAAGGAGGGCAATCCATCCAAATCTCATCCAAGCAAGCGAGGACTCATACACAAATGCATTTCAAGCTTTGAAATGGAATTTATTTGAGCAATAACGAGCAACTTGTAGTGATCATCTTGATTGGAATGAAAAGATGGAGGAATTTGATACCAAGATCATCATACAAATTGCAAATTATCTTTGAAAATAAAGAACTTCCAAGTATGACTCATTTACAAGAAACCGGAAGATTGTGAAAAGAAAGGCTTGATCTTGAAGCCATGATATGAGGGCTGTGGACCCTTAAGTTCATGATTGCACAACAAGGTCAAAAGTGTAAGATCTTAAAAGACAAGGTTCTAGATCTTTAAACCAATAACGCCAACAAGCAAGTAGAAGATTCATGGCATGCAAAAGTTCATCATACACAAAAGTTGACCTACAAGTTAGAGAGGTGATGACAAGAGCCTTGCAATGCATACAGTGGTCCCATTTACAAGCAAGTGGGGGTAGATGCATTATAAATATAGCAAATCTTCTGCAAATACAGGAGACTCATTATACACACAAGATGCTCTCTACAAATAAGGTGCTAAATGACGATAACAAATGCAAATTCCTATGGGCCCTTGCAGAAAACCCTTCATATACACTAGACGTCATCTACGAGTAGAATGTCAAAAGATTATAGCAAAAGCAAACTCCTACGAGTTGTTATAAGAAACTCGTTGTGCATACAACATGCTATCTATGTGTGAATACCAAAGAAGCATAATAGATGTCAGCATCTACAGGCAAAAGCAGGAGATTTGTTAGCACTACATTCCTCCTACATAAAGCAACAAGCAGGACACGATAGTCTACCTGTACAAAGCAGCAAATAACTCAATCCAGAAGTTGCTACAACACGCCACCGGATCTGCAACCCTCATAAAAGCTGACAGAAGGTGTCTACAAATATTTTCAAAATACCCCCGCACGTGCACCATAGTTTGTATATACATAGGTACATTAAAAGGGTAAAAGCAATCATAAAACCCACATAGGCCCCGGCAAGCGTGTTATTGGTACACAAGTGACGTCTAGGGATGCTGCGCGGGTTATTAAATTTGAACCCGATCCTCCTGAGCAGGTAAAAAAGAGTCGGCTGAGTTTAATTATAAAATACCCTCAAACACCCGCATGGGCTCCAGAGAGCGTGTTATTGGTACACACGTGACGTTTAGGGATGCTGCGCGGGTCAATAAGTGAATTCAAGTTCGAACCCGATTCTCCTATGCGGATCAATAGGAGTCGACAAGGTTCGAACCTTCAAATAAATACACGGTTGTGGCGACCGGTGTATTTATTTTAATATATTCATATTAGGCCTTCAAGACTTATAATCAAGAGAATTCACTAACAAAGTCATAAAGCTTATAAAACCCGATCCTTTGTCGATAGCTCGATAGAGTTGACAGGGTTCAATCCATAAATATAAATGACTCCCTTATATACCGATGATGGCCGTGTTGAATGCATATCTCAACCAGAGGGGTCTATTTCAAATAATTCAAAATGCCACTCTAAGTACCCAAAAATCCAAAAATCTCAAAATCCAAAATATTTAAAATTGAAATAAATCCATCAACACCCAAAGCAAAATCCATCCACCCTCCGCAACAGTTTGTCGGGTGGACAAATTGAAGTTTATTTCAGCTCATATAGAGCTAATGCATAATCGAAAATATCACTATGATCCATTCTCAAACAATCTTCTGTCAGTAAGGACATGGTACGTGCCCTCTAACCGGCAGTTTTGCCACCAAATGGCACCGCAGGATAAACGATTCTGACCCGAGGCCCTCTGAACCGAGTGATTTTTTCTGCCAAATGGCACCACGAAATATCAGTTATGGCCAGAGTGAATACGTTCCTTATTGGCATCAAATTCTTGAGATATGAATCAATAGGATATGATCGATAGGGCACAAAGCCCTCTGTTAACTAAGGTAGATTCAAATTTATCCCCTTAGACAAACACTACAAGGTCCCCTTGGACGAAGCAACCCATGGCTGCCGACAAGGATTCTTCTGTCATGCTGGGTCGACTACCTCCTCTGACTAAGTAGACCAGGGATCACGATGGCCCGGGACAACGGAACCATGGGATCTTGATCGAGTTTATCATCCATTCCCCCACCATCCGCTTTAAGTGAAAGATGATGAAATTTTTATTTTAAATATCAAATTTTCCAAACATCCAAACCCTTCAAATTCTCCAAATTTCCAAATTCAAACTCATGCTACTATTATATGCCAGATAACATGTATCTCTACATATCTAATTGACGACTAGCCTTAATCGAAAGTTCTCTCTCGTTATCGAGAGGGGTAATTAACTATAGGGGCTTGCGCCTATAGGAAATCAGAACTCAGATCATAAAATCCTCGCAAAATGAGGGCGAAATCTCTGGGTAGTGTCTTATCTACAAACTCATCTGCCTTCAAAAATTTATCCCGGAACTTAATTCCGTTAAAACTCCCTCGTCGAAGAATAGCAAATCAATGCGGGCAGAGGCCGGGGCCGAATTTTCGGAGCCCACACAAAAAGATTCTTATTTGTTGTTAATAACATTTGGGGTGAGGATGAGAAATGGCATAATAATACATGAGAAAATGTGCTCGCCCCTCCGTCTGGTGGAAGGGGAAGTAATGCATCCAGCGAATCCAAATTAAACTTATCTTTTTCTTTTAAGAGATTATAACATATCTGCAATGACTTTTTCACATCATAGTTGTTGGAAACACAAATCCACATTTTAAGATCAAATTCCTCTGTCATTTCATCTTCATAAATATGTTGCAAGAGAATTGTCTTTCCCATACCACCGTCCTCCACTACATATAGAAAAGAAATATTTTTTTTTTTCTATACAAATTCGTTCTGTTAGCAAGAACTTGATGCTCCTCATTTGATTGCTTTCTCAACCACAGCATAGCAAACAAAGATCACAATGCAATTCACATTTGAGCTGAATCATTCTAATCAAATTTATGATGTTTTTGTAGTTGTATGGGTCAACAAATGCCCCCCAACAAATATGATACGCGTCTGGAGCGTACCACGTTTGTTGTGATGTAGTTGACAATTTCATGGTAGCTTTCTTTTTGTATATTTGTGATTATTTTGATCACCTTTGATACTCTTCTTTTTTTTAAGTGTAGGAAATATTTCGTTGGGAGCGGCCATATGACTTTCACCCGAGTGAGCCTAGCGAGGATGCCATCTGGGAGGCCATTGACAAGCACGATCCTTAGGCCAGTGTTGATGTTCGGGACAGACTGGAGCAACACCAGGACATACTGCAGGGGCGGGACCATTTTCACGGCTTCTTTACCTGCTCTCCTTTACTTCCAGAGCTTTATGAGAATTCTGCTATTTTTGAGAACACAGATAGATGGGTTACTAGTCTCAGGTTGCAGCACGGAGAGTACCACCAGCTGGAGAGTTTGGTGGCACAGGTCGGTTGGGGTACATGCGACGTTCTAGTGTCAGTAGCAGATACCTAGAGCCAGTTGGGCAGTCGAGCCTACTTAGCCACCGTCAGTTACAGACGTCACCTCCTCTAGAGTGGTCGAGGAACTCAGCAGTTGGACGGATTCAGAGCCCAGTCAACGGCAATATTTGTTGGGCTCGCTACGTACTTCAGGCGCATAGGGAGACTCTGTTACGCCGGCCCAGGAGGGGCCGGCTGGACCGGTCCAACCCGGACCGGTCCACTATTACTCCAGGCGGAGAAAACAGGGGGCGGGCGGAGCGTGAGGTCCACGTGGGCGCTTGGGGGGAGGTTTAGGAGGGAAATTTTGAATGTGAGGGCTATTTCAGGAAGTTTATTATTGTCCTTTATGATTAATTTTGTATAATTAGGAGTTTAGGGGGGAATTTGCATCTTATCTTGAATTTGAGTTTTCTCTTTGAGATCTAGGTTTTGTTTTGGGCTCTTGGCTTCGCCGGAGACTTTGGAGAGTACGTTCTTCCTCTCGAATCGAAGAACAAATTGTATCTTTGCTATTTTCATCATCTACTAGTAAAATACCGGTGTTTTCTCCTAGTCTACAGCAGTTTTCCTCATTTTTCCTACTGTTTTGGGCTGATTTCCTGCTGTGGACAGCAGCTCGCCTTGAGATTTGTTGCTAAAGTGATTAGGGAATACTTGAAATCAAGTATTTCCTATCAAATTGGTATCAGAGCATCGATTCGGGACCACCGGCGGCTGAAATCCCGAAATTTCAGCAAGATCTTCGCCTCCGGAAGAGGATTTTTGTGGATCCGATAGAAGAAAAATGGCCGGAAAGAAGGTGAACGTTTTGGAAGGAGAAGTCGGTCAATTGAAAACCGATCTGGAGGAGAGATTCTTAGACTTTCAGAACCAGATCACTACCAACAACGAAAGGTTGGAGGAAAAGTTTATGGCTATAGAAGAGATGATGAAGAAATTGTTGGAGATGAAGACAAATCCGACAATGTCAGAAGCAAGAGAGAATACCGGAGACCAGGGTGTAGGAGGAAATCCGAACCAGCGTAGGGGGAGGAGGAATCAAGATGTGGAGATCCTTGAAGGAGACGATGACATGCCACCTCTAGAGCCACTTTCTAGAGAGGAGATGAGCATGGGAAATGACCGTCGAGGTGCTGATTTTCAGCGTCGAGGTGCTGAATTTCAGGGTCGAGGTGCTGATTTCCAGCGTCAAGGCGTGGATTTTGAAGGCAGAAGGGGAGAATATGAGGGAAGTGCAGATTTTTGCGAGAGAAGAGAAGACTATCAGCGTCGAGGTGCTGAATTTCAGCGTCGAGGTGCTGATTTTGAAAGGGGAAGAGGGGATTATGACGAAGGACTCGGATACCAACGACGGAGGGAGGACCGGGACACTTGGGGAGCACCTCCTCTTCGAGGAATGGGAGGTTATGGAGAGTTCCGGAGTAACGGAAGGGATCCGAAGGTGAGGAAGTTGAAGATGCCCATCTTTGAGGGGGAAGATGGTCATGGCTGGATCTACAAGGTGGAGCGTTACTTTGCTGTCAACGGGTTGACAGATGATGAGAAGCTGACGGCGGCAGGATTGTGTCTGGAAGGGAAAGCGTTGGCATGGTATCAATGGCGAGACATGAGAGAGCCTATCAGGAATTGGAGAGAGTTCAAGGATTGTTTATTAGAACGTTTCCGAGCCGATGGGGGAGGAGACTTCTATGAACAGTTCTTTGCTCTGACTCAGGAGGGGACCGTGGCCGACTACCGGGACAGATTCGAGTACTTGGCTAGCCGTCTAGATCACATCTCTGAATCGGCCTTGGAAGGGAATTTCATGAAGGGGCTCAAACCGGAGATAAGAACAGCTGTCAGAGTGCTGGAGCCAAGGAACTTGGGCAAAGCCATGGAGCTTGCTCAACTGGTGGAAGATCAGAAGAGATCAGAAAGAAGTGCTAGAGGCAACTACTCAGGAGGATCATACAAAATGACTACTGCTGTGTTACCCTCAAAAGGGGTAGCCCCAGGGAACCAGAGGGAGGTGCCCAAGGAGAAATCCGGTGGAGGAGGAAATGGGGGCAGTTCAAAAGATTGACCGACAAAGAAATGCAGGACAAAAGAGCAAAAGGGTTGTGCTTCAGATGTGATGAGAAGTACATGCCGGGGCATAGATGCAAGGACCGATCTCTTCAGGTTCTCCTCGTTTGTGAAGATGAGGAAGACGAAGAGAGAGGAGGAAATGACCCCGAGGTGGAGGAGGAGGAGAAGTTGCATCTGGATGTAGCAGAAGTCTCTCTGAACTCAGTAGTGGGACTCACTTCGAGTCACACTATGAAGGTGAAAGGAGAGATCTCTGGTCGTGAGGTTGTGGTGTTGATAGACAGTGGAGCGACACACAATTTCATTTCCACCCAGATTGTTGATGTGATGGGAATGGAGCTAGTGGATACCGGAGGTTACGGGGTAATGATGGGCACCGGAAAGGTGGAGATGGGTCGAGGTGTCTGCCGAGGAGTGGTATTGAAGATTCAAGGGATCCTGGTAAAGGAAGACTTCCTTCCCTTGGAATTGGGGAGTACGGATGTCATCCTTGGGATGAAATGGCTGCAGACACTGGGAGAGACCAAAATTAATTGGGGAACACTAAAGATGGAGCTGGTGGTTGGTGGCAGGAAGAGAACGATTCAGGGTGATCCCGGGCTGACCAAAGCAGGGGTTTCTCTCAAATCCCTCATCAGAACCATTCATGAGGAAGGAGGAGGCTTCTTGGTAGAGTTACACCGCCTGGAAGGAGTCAGATTGGAGAAGGAAGGCAATGTTCCCGCTGCAGTACAGCCACTCATACACCAGTTCAGCGAAGTCTTTCAACCGCCCCAGGGATTACCTCCTCAGAGAGAGTTGGAGCATGCTATTACTCTGAAGGAAGGTGAGACTCCGATCAGCGTCCGTCCTTACCGCTATCCACAGATTCAGAAAGATGAGATTGAAAAGCTGATCCGGGAAATGCTGGAGGCAGAGATTATCAGACCCAGCAATAGCCCTTTTTCCAGTCCAGTCATCCTAGTTAAGAAGAAGGACGGGAGTTGGAGATTTTGTGTGGATTACAGGGCTCTGAATAAAGGCACTGTACCAGACAAGTTCCCAATTCCTGTGATTGATGAACTATTGGACGAGCTACATGGTGCAGTGATGTTTTCTAAGCTAGATCTAAAATCTGGCTACCACCAGATCAGGATGAAGGAGACTGATGTTCCAAAGACAGCGTTCAGGACTCATGAAGGGCATTATGAATTTCTTGTAATGCCCTTTGGATTGACTAACGCTCCTGCAACATTTCAGTCCCTGATGAATCGGGTATTCAAGCAGCACCTTAGGAAATTTGTCCTAGTCTTTTTCGATGACATCCTAGTATACAGCAAGACTGTGGAGGAACACTGGGAGCATTTGAGAGTGGTATTGGAAGTGCTACAGGAGCACCAGTTGAAAGCCAACCTGAAGAAGTGCAGTTTTGCTCAGGCAAGTGTGGAATACTTGGGACATGTGGTATCACAAGAAGGAGTAGCAGCGGATCAAACTAAAATTGAAGCAATGCAGAAATGGCCGCTACCTAGGAACCTCAAGGAATTGAGGGGTTTTCTAGGATTGACTGGATACTACAGGAAGTTCGTGAAGGGATACAGTACCATTGCTTGGCCTTTGACTGAGCAGCTGAAGAAGGATAATTTTTGTTGGGGAGAGGCGGCCACTCAGGCATTCGAGAGATTGAAGGAGGCCATGACGACTGTCCCTATTCTAGCTCTTCCAAACTTTGAACAGTCTTTTGTAGTAGAGACAGATGCCTCAGGATATGGGTTAGGGGCGGTGTTGATGCAGAATCACAGACCAGTAGCGTACTTCAGTCAAGTGCTTTCAGCCAGAGCTAGATTGAAGTCAGTGTATGAAAGAGAGCTGATGGCCATTGTTTTGGCAATCCAAAAGTGGCGGCCATATCTCTTGGGAAGACACTTTATTGTACGGACTGATCAGAGGAGCTTGAAGTATTTGTTAGAGCAAAGGATGGTGACCGAAGAGCATCAGAGATGGTTATCCAAACTATTAGGCTATGATTTTGAGATCCACTATAAGCCTGGTTTGGAGAATAAGGCGGCCGATGCTTTATCCAGATGCGTTGGGGAGATTCAAGAGTTGGTTGTGTCAGCGCCATTGATAGTAGATTGGGGGGCATCAAAGAAGAAAGTATGCTGGACGAGGGACTGAGGAAGATCAGGGAGGATCTGGAGAAAGATAGGAGTAGTCACCCGGGTTACTGCATTGAAGGGGGGAGACTATTGTACCAGGGGAGGTTTGTGATGCCACGAACTTCCATACACATTCCCCACCTGTTGCAGGAATTTCATGGCAGCTCAGTTGGGGGTCAACTCAGGAGTTCAGAAGACATACAAGGAGGCTGGCAACAGAACTTTATTGGAAGGGGATGCATAAAGACGTGGAGGAGATGGTGGCGGGTTGTGAGGTCTGCCAAAGAAACAAATACATGGCCATGACCCCAGGAGGTTTACTACAACCATTGGCACTTCCAAACAAAGTCTGGGAGGAAGTGTCCATGGATTTCATCGATGGATTACCCAGGTCAGAAGGATTCACGGTGATACTGGTAGTGGTGGACCGGCTCAGCAAATATGCACACTTCATTCCACTCAGACATCCCTACACCGCAGTGACAGTAGCGTCAGCTTTCATCAGGGAAGTGGTCAGACTGCACGGAGTACCAGAAGCGATCGTATCAGATAGGAACAAGGTATTCCTCAGCCATTTCTGGAGGGAGTTATTCAGATTGCAGGGAACAGTGCTCAAGAGGAGCACAGCCTACCACCCACAGACAGATGGACAGACGGAAGTAGTCAACAGGAGCTTGGAGACGTACCTAAGATGCTTTGTTTCGGAGACACCAAGGCTATGGGCAAAGTGGCTATCCTGGGCTGAGTATTGGTACAACACGTCATTTCACTCGGCTTCACAAATGACTCCATTCAAGGTGTTGTATGGGCGGGATCCCCCACACCTGGTACACTTTGGGAGCAGTAGTACCCCGGTTTCGTCAGTAGAAGAGTACTTGGAGGAAAGGGACAGAGTGCTTGAAGAGTTGAAGAGGCAATTGCTGAGGGCGCAGCAAATCATGAAGAAGCAAGCAGATGGGCATAGAAGAGATATCTAGTTTGAGGCAGGAGATAAGGTGTTCTTGAAGCTTCGTCCATACAGGCAGAAGACAGTCGCCAACAGGAGGAATGAAAAGCTGGCTCCAAGGTACTTTGGTCCTTATGAAGTGATGGAAAAGATTGGGGCAGTAGCTTATCGACTGAAATTACCCCCATCGGCGACTATACACCCGGTTTTTCACGTCTCACAGTTGAGAAAGGCCATTGGTGACCACATTACTATTCCCGAGCTGCCGACCACACTGACGGAGGAGTTAGAAGTGATCATGGAACCGTTGGAGCTGAGGGGTGTTCGCCAGAAATAAGATAATACTAAGGAAGTATTGATCCAGTGGAAGAATCTTCCTGACTACGAGGCTACGTGGGAGCCATATGGGAGGATGAAGCAGCAGTTCCCTGATTTTCACCTTGAGGACAAGGTGATTCTTTGGGAGGGCGGTAATGTTACGCCGGCCCAGGAGGGGCCGGCTGGACCGGTCCAACCCGGACCGGTCCACTGTTACTCCAGGCGGAGAAAACAGGGGGCGGGCGGAGCGTGAGGTCCACGTGGGCGCTTGGGGGGAGGTTTAGGAGGGAAATTTTGAATGTGAGGGCTGTTTTAGGAAGTTTATTATTGTCCTTTATGATTAATTTTGTATAATTAGGAGTTTAGGGGGAATTTGCATCTTATCTTGAATTTGAGTTTTCTCTTTGAGATCTAGGTTTTGTTTTGGGCTCTTGGCTTCGCCGGAGACTTTGGAGAGTACGTTCTTCCTCTCGAATCGAAGAACAAATTGTATCTTTGCTATTTTCATCATCTACTAGTAAAATACCGGTGTTTTCTCCTAGTCTCTAGCAGTTTTCCTCATTTTTCCTACTGTTTTGGGCTGATTTCCTGCTGTGGACAACAGCAGCTCGCCTTGAGATTTGTTGCTAAAGTGGTTAGGGAATACTTGAAATCAAGTATTTCCTATCAGACTCTTAGAGTAGTAGGGATTTACGAGGCAGTGTACGCCTTACTTTTTGATTATGGGCGCCTTCCACTTCTTGGGTCCGTGGTTTAGTTGAGTTTTGGGACGCCAATCGTAGCACTTGCTGGGTCGGAGCAGAGGAGCTCACATCACCCGTTTGGAGTTAGAGGCAGTATTCGGGTTGCCAATCTTTGGACACAGTTTTGAGAAGTGTGTTTCTCCAAATAAGTAGTTATTCAACTAGGTTCCTTCAATAGATGGTGATAGTAGGGGTTGATTGGCATTACTAGATGTTTACATAGCACTTCTTCAGCACTACCGTCGAGTGTACAGAGCCTCAGGGTTGGCAGGGCGTGTTCGGGTTGGCATGCCAGTGGACATCTATGATCGCAATTTTCTTCAGCACAGTTACTTGACCACCGTTGGAGCTTCACTTCACGACCCATTTGGCCTTAGTTTACAGTGCGATGCTCCGTTGTCAGAGGAGACTGCCAAGCATTCTTTATTTGTTAGCCACACCTCTCCAGCACTATAGAGTGTCAGTGAGGACTTACTTTTGACAGGGTTTTGCCACCTGGCTTTGTACCTTCGTGCTTCCACTCAGAGCAGGGTTCGTTTATTATAGTGCTCTTCTAGCCGCTAATCAGTTGTCTCAGGGGCAGCATCTCTCTTTGGCATCAGCAGTACTTGCTAGGATCTACAGATCCCTATGCGCCGCTTTAGAGGCTACCTCACTTGAGCTTCGAGACTTGACATTGCCATGACATTACCTTTACGGATTGATTCACCTACACATACTTAGAGCTTTTTCTTGTCTAAAATGCTCGTTGTACTTTGTGGAGAGGGGGTACCCCACTATGCTTCAGTTGTCCTAGGCTTCTGCTACGTTAGAGTCAGAGAGGATCTGGCTCTTTTTCTTTGCTTCACACTTGGTTTCTGATAGGTTCTCCTTGGTTTACCAGTCAGACGCAGTTAGTTTATCATCCCATTTGAGGGAGACAGTTGTTGTAGATGGAGTCGACCACAGAGGGGGACGCATTTTGTTGCAGAGGAGATAGAGCTTATCTGTTGCTGAGTACCTCATAAGCATGCGACTAGGTTGATTGTGTCACCATTCTGGCAATACAGTAATTTTGAAGGGCTACCAGCCTAATCGGGTGGCCAGATAGTTTGGGTTCTTGGCCACAACTTACGATGGACGACCACTTTATCCTTAGGGTCTCGGACACACGACGCATGGATACAGTTCCATTGGAGACCCGCCTCTACACTGCAGCTTTGACCTGGTTACACTTGCTGAGGTTAGGGACGGGCTCTAGCCTTTTTTGTTCCAGCCGTCTGCTCTTACAGGAGAGAGTTACACACGACTGTCATGGGTATGACAGTCTTTCCAACCTGCTTTGGAGCATGGCGCGATGAGGTACGAGCACCGCATACGAGAGCTTAGGTTGCCGAGAGGACAGAGGTCTCGTCAGGGTCTTTCAGAGACTGCAGTTGATATAGATACTTCTCTACCCCTTCTCTTCCTTTATTTTTGTCAGCACTTAATTTTTTTTATAAATATTTAGTTATTTGATTTGTTTCCTTGGTGCGGGAATACACGCTGAGGCTCGTGCTACTACTACAGACGTTGTTCCTTCTCCTGCCAGAGTTACGGATGTGGCACATGTGCCATCTCAGGCAGAGTATTTCCGGTCTTCTCACTGACGGGCCAGTTCTCAGCATGCTACTGCTTCTAGGAGATCTGTAGACGCCCGTCTCTCCTAGGGACCTTGAGGAGAGTGTACAAGAGCCGAGGAGATCAAACTTTATGGGCTACAATATACCAGGACCCTCCTACGACTTTTCTTTTTCGGTGGACCCCTACGGGTCATTCTGTCCAAGCGATTCTTCTGGTACTGACGCCACTTTACTTTTAGAGTTCTTTGGAGGGCCTTCGTTCACACTGTCGCCTTTAGGCTTGGTGCACACAGAGTTCTCCCTTTTTCCTGAGAGCCACCCGACTGATTTTGCTGACCCTTCTCATATCCCTATCAGTTACTTGACCGACCTTGTAGGCTCTTACTTTTGCTCCAGCCCTTTACCCGGCTGACCTTATAGACCCTTCTTTTGCTTTAGCCAGTTACCCGACCAACTTTGCGGGTCCCTCCATAGGTATGCATTTATTATAAGTCAATTTATTTTAAATATATATTATAATATTTTTTCAATATTAATTGCTTATAATCCTTTATGCAGTTTCTGAGGGATATGATTACACTTCGAAGATTCTCTGCCATGTTCCTCTACCTCCGACCTCCATGACCACTGAGATGTGCAATTATTTGGTGCAACTTCTGAGGAAGTTAGTCTCCAGCAATGACCCAAGGTCTCTAGAGTCTTGACATGACTTTTCTTCTACCGCCAACCAACTCCTTAGCCTACTTGCCAAGTTTGGGGTGAGCACCACTGAGTTACTTTTTTGGAAGGCAGTGTGCCGTGAGACAGAGTCCTGCATCTGGCAACTGAGCTCCCTCACGATCACCCGGACCACAGTTACGCTTCCACATTTAGAGGGGACAGTTGTCAGTTGCAGAGCGAGGGTTGATGACGTTCTTGATCGACTAGGCAGTAATGTAGAGACTTTGAGGAGACACCGTCAGAGTTATTCTGACATGACTCAGGAGAAGACGGGCTGACAGCCCGTGTGCAGGATCTCTGGAGAGACATCAGGCAGGTGGTGTCCCGGGCACTTCACGTACAGGAGAGACATGGCCGACGGGATCGTCTTATTAGAAAGGAGTAGCAGTATCACTGATCTTTGCAGTAGGAGATACTGGAGGCAGACTCTTCACTAATATGGGCCATGGAGCAGTTTCAGATCGCTCAGTCAAAATTTCAAACTTTGACTGGGATCACTTACAGTCTGGAGGATTTACAGACTCGTCTCTTCTAACACGTCCTCATTTTTTTGTATTAAGTACTGTTGTAGCATCTTGAGTCTCCATGTACTTGTATCTCATGATGATTATTATATATATAGAGGGATTTATTCTTTTCAGTGTTTCTTCTTCTTTTTTTTGTACTCTAAGCTGTATTGAGCTGTATGTTAGAGTTATACTCTGAGCTTGAATTTTAGACTTGTATTGTTAGTATCATTGAGGACATTTTAAATATTATTTTGATTGACATCACGCCGCGTGCCGAGATTTCAAAATAAATATTTAAAATCAACAATGATACCAACAACACAAGTCTAAAACTCAAGCTCATAGTACAACTCCAGCACACAGCTCAGTACAACTCATGGTATAAAAAAAAGAAAAAACACAGAAAAGAAAAAAAACTCTTCATATATATATATATACGACCCGACTCGACCGGGACGGATCCCGCCCGCACCGGGCCGCGACCAGCCAAACAAACAGATCAGGATCTGGCTTTGGAATTTGCTTCAGAACTGATTCTTCCAAATATTTCAACTCAAAAACAGACGCACATAGCTACTATGAAACATCAAATGTAGCGGAACAAAACATTTATATTTTTATTTCTTTTCCTCAAAACAATCATCTACAACTACAGACCATGGCTCAGACAGAAAGAAACAGAGCAGAAGAGCCATGTCTGTACAAAAATCAAAAAGTACAAAATAATACATATAACTGATCAGACTCTGAACTCTAATCCTGGACTTCCTTCCCTTTGCCCGAACTTGAAAACCACGCAGAAAACGAAGGTGAGCTACAACAGCTCAGCAAGATATCAAACCTCCAATCAAAACTTCCAGAATCCACATCAAACACATCAGACAGAAATCCGTACAGAAATCAGAACAGAATCGTATATCAAATCAGAACAGAATAGAAATATCGAATCAGAACTGAGTCATACAGATCAAATCAACAGAATCAGAATCGTACAGAAATCAGAAATTCAGATCATATCGGAACAGAACAGAATCGTGTCAGAATCGTATCAGAATCATATCATACAGATCAGATCAAATTATATCGTACGGAAATCAGAAATCATATAATTCAGAACATAACACAAGTCAGAACAGATTCTCTGACACTGACAGAATCTCAACGGATTCTGACCCCTTATGCCTCCCTTCCCAGACACTGACAGAATCTCTCGGATTCTGGCCCCTTATGCCTCCCTTTGTGCTCACGGCACCAGAACAGATGTGCTTATAGCACTAGAACAGATTTCATCGGATCCGAAACAGAACAGATATCAGATATCAGATTAAGCTCATTTCAGATTTCCCAGACACTAACTGAATCTCTTAGGATCCAGGCCCCTTATATCTCCCTTTATACAGCATATACAGCTAGCATATCAATTCAGAAGAAATCCGGACGAATTCAGAAATCAGACAAAAATCGGGCAGCACAACGGCTGTATACAGAATTTACACAATTTTTCCTGAAAAATCACAGAATACCAAATTTGCACAGAATGTAGATAACAACATCGCAAGACTTTAATTCTACTGCTCAGACAATTTTAGACTATACAGAAAAATACAGTCGACGGAAAACGCCGTCAAATCAAAACTACCCGGACAAAAATCTCCAGAAAATAACCAAAATGTGCACACTCGGCACGTCAACAACATACAGAAAATTACGTGGTAAAAACTGAACCAGACGAAAAATACGGACGAAAATCCCTTGCAAAAATCAATTCCGGACAGATAATACCGCCAAACACGACGGTTCTGAAATTTGAGAAAGGCGGATTGTGCCTTACCTTGCGTACAACAATATCTCGAACAGTCTCGTCGGACGAAAACGGCCCCGCGTCGCCCGAAAATCAACTTTTGCAAATTTCACCTCGACCTTCTCTCTCCTCGGCTGATATTTTTGATATTTTTTATTTTTCTCTCTCTTCAAAACGACTGATTTCAGCTTTAAAATATACTGATCGGCCCGGCCGATCGCACAATCGTCCTGGGACGATTAGACCAAAAACCCATCGTCCCGGCCGATTCCCTGGACGATCCTCAGGACGATGCTCTCTGACTTGTGCCATCCACTGATCGTCCCGGCCGATTCTCTAGACGATCCTCAGGACGATGCTCTCTGTCTTTTGCACTGAACTGATCGGCCTGGGACGATGCCCCTATCGGCCCGGCCGATACCTACAGGAAAATCACCTGGAGCAATCTGGGCAAATTCTAGAGCAATTCCTCAACTGATCGTCCCAGGACGATCCCAGATCGTCCTGGACGATCCTGGAGCTGAAACAGAACTTCACAATCTTCCCAACTTCAAAAAAATGTCGTCCTCGACATTGTCCAATCCAAACGACGTCAGAACAAGTACAGGTATGACTGTCTCATGTCAGACTCCTCCCAAGTGGCTTCCCGTGCAGTACGGTGCTTCCACTGGACTTTAACCATCGGAATCTGTTTACTTCGTAGCTTTCAGACGTCGTACGCCAAAATCAACTCTGGCTCTTCCTTGTACGCCAGATTCTCCTGAATCTCAACCTCGTCAGCTGACAGCTTCTTCCCAGAGTCAAATACCCATTTCCTCAAAGTGGATACGTGAAACACGTTATGCACGTCAGGCATCGAATCAGAAAGCAACAGTCGGTAAGCAGATTTTCCAATCCTTTCCAGGATTTCAAAAGGTCCAACATACCTTGGACTAAGCTTGCTCACCTGGCCAAATCTGCTCACACCCTTCATCGGGCTGACTTTGACATACACAAAGTCACCAACTTGAAACTCAACAAACATGTGCTTCTGATTATAATACTTCTGCTGTCGATCTTGAGCCGCTTTCAACCTTTCTTTTATCAAATTGATCTTCTTAACAGTTTCCTCAAAGAAAATGGCACCCAGTTCCTGTCTATCTCCGATCTCAGTCAGAGTCAAAAGAGTACGACACTTCCTGCCATACAGAGCCTCGTACGGTGCCATGCCAATACTGGACTGAAAACTGTTGTTATAAGCAAACTAGATCAAAAGGATATGATCTTCCCAGCTTCCGCCAAAGTCCAAAACACAAAGCCTCAACAGATCTTCCAGTACCTAAATGGTCCTCTCAGACTGTCCGTCGGTCTGAGGATGAAAGGCTGTACTGAAATGCAGTTTCGTACCCAAGCTTTGCTGAATGCCCTTCAAAAGTCTGGAAGTAAATCGTCCATCTCGATCAGAAACTATCACCTTAGGCACACCGTGCAATCTGACTATTTCCTTCACATAAATCTGTGCCAAGCGATCCACCGGATCGGTTTGTCTGATCGGAAGAAAATGGGCAGATTTCTTCAGTCGATCTACAACCACCCAAATGGCGTCGTGCCCTTATCTAGATCGAGGAAAACCCATCGCAAAGTCCATCGTTACCTCCTCCCACTTCCACTCAGGCATAGGCAACGACTGCAACAGTCCACCTGGTCGCTGATGCTCTGCCTTCACCAACTGACAGGTCTCGCATCTCGACACAAACTCTGCCACATCTTTCTTCATTCCAGGCCACCAGAACAAAAGTTTCATGTCAGCATACATCTTACTACTGCCTAGATGTACAGTGTAGCCTGAATGATGAGATTCGTACAGAATCTCCTGCCTCAAATCCCCAAACACAGGTACCCACAACCTGTTCTTACAGAAAATAGCATCAAAATCAGAAATTCGAAGTTCAGGAGTCTTACCAGATCCAATTTGAGCAATCAACTTCGAATAATCAGAATCTGACTTCTGGGCTTCCTGAATCCTTGCTTCCAAAGAAGACTGAATGCTCATCTGAGCCAAATCCAAACCACTGGAGGAAATCACCTCCAACTGTAAGCGCTCCATGTCTCGAATCAGGAAATCATCAAAAGTAAGCTGCAAACCTGATAGTCCAGAAGACTTCCTACTCAGAGCGTCCGCTACCACATTAGCCTTCCCAGGCTGATACTGAATGGTCAAATCATAATCCTTGATCAACTCGAGCCATCTTCTCTGCCTCAAATTCAGATCCTTCTGAGTGAAAATGTACTTCAGACTCTTATGATCAGTAAAAATCTCACATCTGACGCCATACAGGTAGTGACGTCAAATCTTCAGAGCAAACACAACAGCAGCCAATTTCAAATCATGTGTCGGGTAATTCTTCTCATGTGGTTTCAACTGTCTAGAGGCATAAGCAATTACCCTTCCATTCTGCATCAGCACATCCCAAACTTTTCAGTGAAGCATCACTGAACACCTGAAATTCTTCCGTACCTGACGGAAGTGCTAACACTGGAGCTAAAGTCAGACAACCCTTCAATCTCTGAAAACTAGCTTCACACTCCGGTGTCCAAACGAAAGCTACTGACTTCTGAGTCAGTCTCGTCAGAGGCGTCGAAATCTATGAAAATTCTTTCACAAACTTCCTGTAATATCCGGCCATGCCCAAGAAACTACGCACCTCAAATACCGTAGTCGGCCTTGGCCAATCAGCAACCGCCTGAATCTTATGGGGATCAACAGAAATGCCTTCTCCGCTCACCACATGCCCCAGAAATGAAATGCTCTTCAGCCAGAATTCACACTTGGAGAACTTGGCATACAGCTGATGTCGCCTCAAAGTCTCCAACACAATGCTCAAGTGTCTGGCATGATCATCCTCAGAAGCAGAATATACCATAATATCGTCGATGAAGACGATCACAAACTGATCCAAATACTCCCTGAATACTCGGTTCATCAGATCCATGAAAATCGCAGGCGCATTGGTTACCCCAAAAGGCATAACCAAGAACTCATAGTGCCCGTACCGAGTATTGAAAGCTATCTTCACCACATCAGCCTCCTTTACCTTCACCTGATAATATCCGGATCTCAAATCAATCTTCAAAAATACCGAAGATCCGGAAAGCTGATCAAACAAGTCGTCAATCTGTGACAAAGGATGCTTGTTCTTGATCGTAATTTTGTTCAAATCTCAATAGTCAACACACATACGGAGTGTCCCGTCCTTCTTCTTCACAAACAGAACAGGTGCTTCCCAGGGAGAAACACTAGGACGGACAAAGCCTCTGTCTACCAACTCCTGAAGTTGAACTTTCAGCTCAGAAAATTCTTTCGGTGCCATCCTGTACGGAGCTTTTGATATCGGAGCTGTACCCAGAAAAATATCGATAGAGAACTCCACATCTATATCCGGAGGTAAACCAACCAACTCCTCTGGAAAAACATCAGCAAACTCCCGTACCACTGGGATCTCAGAAACAGAACTAACTTCCAGGTTCAGATCCCGCACCGAAGACAAAAAGACTGGGCATCCCTTCTTTCACATTCTGCTCACCTCCAACACAGAAATCAGACTGGAGAGAACACCTCGTAATCCCTGAAATACACATCGCTCTCCAGCCATAAGCAAACTCACTTGCTTCTTCAGACAGTCAATCTGAGCCTCATACAGACTCAGTCAATCCATGCCCAGAATCACATCGTAAGAAGAAATCGGCAACAGAATCAAACTTGATTTCCACCTCTTGCCAGCAATATCAATCTCACAAAAACAAAACTTGCGAGCAATCAAATTACTTCCAGCCAGTAAAATCACAGAAAGAGAAACCGACAACAAAATTGAATCCAAACGCAAAAGCTCAAAACAGCGCTCGGACAGAAAAGAGTGACTAGCTCCAGAGTCAAACAAAACACGACAGGACTGATCAGAAATGTAAATCGTACCTATCACAAAATCTGGAGCATCACGAGCCTCCTGCTGACTTAGGCTGTAAACTCGTGGCTGAACTGGAGCTGGAGCTGAAGCAACAAAACTACTCGGCTCCCTCTGAACCGTAGGTGGTCTCCGTGGTACAGAACTAGAACCACCACCTCTACCAAAAAATCCCTCAGGCCGTGGAGGAACAGTCCTCGGTCTTCCTGCTGCTGAACTGGCAGGTCTGACAAAGCCCTCTGATCGGAACTCAGAACTCCGATCAAATCCAGTCTGTGGACATTCTGCAATCCGATGTCCTGGCTGACCACATCGGAAGCACAGACCAACCATCCTGTAGCACTGGCCAAGGTGTCGCCGTCCACAACTCTGGCACACAGGTGCCATACTGACAGATCCAGAACTCGTCGTACTGGTAGTAGTACCAGACGACCCTCCACTCCTCCTGGAGTCACCAGATCCAGAACCAGCTACAAATCTCTTCCCAGAGGAACTACTGCCTGAAGCCTCGCCTCCAAATCTCTTCCTACTCGCAGTCCACCGCTGCTGAGTATCCATCAGGTCATTCTCTATCAGACGAGCTCTCTCCACAAGCTCAAAAAAGTCAGAAATGTGAAATGGTACCAGGGGCTGCCTCAGACTGTCTCGTAATCCCCTCAGAAACCTGTAGCACCTCTCAGCATAAGTACTAACCAGCTGCGGAGCATACCTGGCTAATGCAGTAAACTCAGCCTCGTACTGCATCACCGTCTTACTCCCCTGAACAAGCCTCAGAAAACTCTCCTGCATCTGCTGTCGTGCAGAAGGGGGAACGAACCAATCTCGGAACACCTCAGTGAACTCTTCCCAAGTAATCAAAGAGTTCAATCTGCCCTGAAACCTGATCTCCTGCTGGCCAACCCACCAATGCTCAGCCTCTCCATCCAACAGAAATACTGCCAAAGGTAGCTTCCTATCTAACGGACACTGTATTCCGTCGAAGGTCTTCTCCAATCTCCTCAGCCACTCCTCGGCTGCTCTGGGCTCAACAGCGCCTTCAAACCTCGGAGGTTTCAATCTCAAAAACATCTGGAGATGTCTATCAATATCATCAGATCTGACGGTAGAAGCTCTGCTCTGAGTCTCGCTCATCATCTGAGCAACGAGTGTAGCAAACTGAGACAGTGTATCAGCACCGGCAATTGGGGCTGTACTCCCCACTGGTGCTGCCTGACTGGCACTCTGCCCGTCTGTCATGTCTGGGTCTGGCTGATCCATACAGAAAATCCAGAAAAATCCGGAAAACTATCACAAAAATAACACAATAAAAAGCCAAACAAACCAAAATTACCCCAGACAGACTCACTTACAGATCACTTCCTATAGCTCTGTCTTACATTTCAACCAAATTCCAAAACCAATGCTCTGATACCACCAAAGCTTGTCACGACCCGACTCGACCGGGACGGATCCTGCCCGCACCGGGCTGCGACCAGCCAAACAAACAGACCAGGATCTGGCTTTGGAATTTGCTTCAGAACTGACTCTTCCAAATATTTCAACTCAAAAACAGAACGCACAGAGCTACTATGAAACATCAAATGCAGCGGAACAAAACATTTATATTTTTCTTTCTTTTCCTCAAAACAATCATCTACAACTATAGACCATGGCTCAGACAGAAAAAAAACAGAGCAGAAGAGTCATGTCTGTACAAAAATCAAAAAGTACAAAATAATACCATAACTAATCAGACTCTGAACTCTAATCCTGGACTTCCTTCCCTTTGCCCGAACCTGAAAACCACGCAGAAAACGAGGGTGAGCTACAACAGCTCGGCAAGACATCAAAACCTCCAATCAAAACTTCCAGAATCCACATCAAACACATCAGACAGAAATCCGTACAGAAATCGGAACAGAATCGTATATCAAATCAGAACAGAACAGAAATATCGAATCAGAACTGAGTCATACAGATCAAATCAACAGAATCAGAATCGTACAGAAAGCAGAAATTCAGATCATATCGAAACAGAACAGAATCGTGTCAGAATCGTATCAGAATCATATCATACAGATCAGATCAAATTATATCGTACGAAAATCAGAAATAATATAATTCAGAACATAACACAAGTCAGAACAGATTCCCTGACACTAACAGAATCTCAACGAATTCTGGCCCCTTATGCCTCCCTTCCCAGACACTGGCAGAATCTCTCGGATTCTGGCCCCTTATGCCTCCCTTTGTGCTCACGGCACCAGAACAGATGTGCTTATAGCACCAGAATAGATTTCATCGGATCCGAAACAGAATAGATATCAGATTTCATATTGAGCTCATTTCAGATTTCCAAGACACTAACTGAATCTCTTAGGATCCAGGCCCCTTATATCTCCCTTTATACAGCATATACAGCTAGCATATCAATTCAGAAGAAATCCGGACGAATTCAGAAATCAAACAAAAATCGGGCAGCACAACAGCTGTATACAGAATTTACACAATTTTTCCTGAAAAATCACAGAATACCAAATTTCCACAGAATGTAGATAACAACATTGCAAGACTTTAATTCTACTGCTCAGACAATTTTAGACTACACAGAAAAATACAGTCGACGGAAAACGCCGTCAAATCAAAACTATCCGGACAAAAATCTCCAGAAAATAACCAATATGTGCACACTCGGCACGTCAACAACATACAGAAAATTACGCGGTAAAAACTGAACCAGACGAAAAATACGGACGAAAATCCCTTGCAAAAAATAATTCCGGACAGATAATACCGCCAAACACGACGATTCTGAAAATTGAGAAAGGCAGATTGTGCCTTACCTTGCGTACAGCAATATCTCGAACAGTCTCGTCGTACGAAAACGGCCCCGCGTCGCCCGAAAATCAACTTTTGCAAATTTCACCTCGACCTTCTCTCTCCTCGGCTGATATTTTTGATTTTTCTCTCTCTTCAAAACGACTGATTTCAGCTTTAAAATACACTGATCGGCCCGGTCGATCGCATAATCGTCCTGGGACGATCAGACCAAAAACCCATCGTCCCGGCCGATTCCCTGGACGATCCTCAGAACGATGCTCTCTGACTTGTGCTATCCACTGATCGTCCCGGCCGATTCTCTGGATGATCCTCAGGACAATGCTCTCTGTCTTTTGCACTGAACTGATCGGCCTGGGACGATGCCCCTATCGGCCCAGCCGATACCTACAGGAAAATCACCTGGAGCAATCTGGGCAAATTCTGGAGCAATTCTTCAACTGATCGTCCCAGGACGATCCCAGATCATCCTGGACGATCCTGGAGCTGAAACAGAGCTTCACAATATATATATATATATATATATATATATATATATATATATATATATAATTATTATTATTATTATCATGAGATACAAATACATGGAGACTCAAAACGCTATAAGAGTACAGACCAAAAAAAATGAGAACGTGTCAAAAAAGACGAGCCCGTAAACCCTCCAGCCTGTCAGTGATCCCAACCAGAGCCCAAAACTCTGACTGAGCGATCTGAAACTGCTCCATGGCCCGTGCTAGAGAAGAGTTTACCTCCAGTACCTCTTGCTACAAAGATCGGTGATGCTGTTCCTCCCTTCTAATAAGATGATATTGTCGGTCATGTCTCTCCTATACGTGAAGCGCCCGAGACACCACCTGCCTGATGTCCCTCTAGAGGTCATGCACACGAGCTGTCAGCCCGTCTATCTCCTGAGCTATGTCAGAAAAACTCTGATGGTGTCTCTTCAGAGACTCTACATTGCGGCCTAGTCGGTTATGAACGTCATCAGCCCTCGCTCTGCAACTGACAACTATCCCCTCTAAATGTGGAAGCGTAATTATGGATCAGGTGATCGAGAGAGAGCTCAGTTCACAGATGCAGGACTCTGCCTCGAGGCACACCGCCTCCCAAAAAAGTAACTCAGTGGTACTCACCCCAAACTTAGCAAATAGGCTAAGGAGTTGGTTGGCGGTAGAAGAAAAGTCATGCCAAGACTATGGAGACCTTGGATCAATACTAGAGACTAACTTCCATATAAGCTGCACCTAGTAACTGCACATCTTAGTGGTCATGGAGGTTGGAGGTAGAGGAACATGGCAGAGAATTTTCAAAGTGTAATCATATCCCTCAGGAACTGTACAAAGGATTATAAGCAATTAATATATAAAAAATATTATAATAATACATTTAAAATAAATTGACTCATAATAAATACGTACTTATGGAGGGACCCGCAGAGTCGGCCGGGTAACTGGCTGGAGAAAAAGAAGGGCCTACAAGGTCAATCGGATAAAGGGCTAGAGCAGAAGAAGAGCCTACAAGGTTGGTCGGGTTCTGACAGGGACAGAAGAAGGGTCCGCAAAGTCAGTCGGGTGGCTTTCAGGAAAAATGGAGAACTCCGTGGGCACCAAGCCTAAAGGTGGTAGTGTGAACGAATGCCCTCCAAAGAACTCTAAAAGTAAAGTGGCTCCGATACTAGAAGCCTCGCCTGGACAGAATGACCCGTAGGGGTCCACCGAAAAAGAAAAGTCGTAGGAGGGTCCTGGTATACTGTAGCCCGTAAAATCTGACCTCCTCGGCTCATGTGCACTCTCCCCAAGGTCCCTAGGAGAGGGACGGGCGTCTACAAACCTCTTTGAAGCAGTAGCACGCTGAGAACCAGCCCGTCGGCGAGAAGACCGGAAAGACTCTGCCTGAAGTGGCACAGGTGCCACATCCATAACTCTGACAGGAGGAGCAACGTTTGTAATAGTAGCATGAGCCTCAACGTGTGTTCATGCACCAAAGAAACACATCAAATGACTAAATGTTTATTAAAAAAAAACTAAGTGCTGACAAAAGGAAAGGAGGAGAAGGGGCAGAGAAGTACATCTATCAACTAGTCTCTGGAAGACCCCAACGAGACCTCTATCCCCTCGACAACCCAAGCTCTCGTACGCGACGCTTGAACCTCCTCGCGCAATGCTCCAAAGCAGGTCCGAAAGACTGTCGTACCCATGACAGTCGTGTGTACCTCACTCCTGTAGGAGCAGACGGCTGGGACAAAAGAAAGCTAGAGCCCGTCCCCAGCTTCGGCAAGTGTAACCAGGTCGAAGCTGCAACGTAGAGGCGGGTCTCCAATAGAACTGTGTCTATGCGTCGTGTGTCCGGAACCCCAGGGATAAGTGGTCATCCATCGTAAGCTGTGGTCTGAAAGAACCCAAACTGTTTGGCCACCCGATTAGGCTGGTAGCCCTCCAAAATCACTGTACTTCCAGAACGATAACATAACCAACCTGGTCGCACTTAATTTGGCTAAGTCTAATTTGGATTCACTGGATGCATTGCAAAGGAAACCTAAGGTGATGTCCAAAAGGTTCTTATTTGTTGTTAATAACATTTGGGGTGAGGATGAGAAATGGCTTAATAATAAATGAGAAAATGTGCTCGCCCCTCCGTCTTGTGGAAGTTTGGGAAGTAAAATTTTGGTAACAACTCAAACGGACTCAGTTGCACTAATATTTGCAAAGGTAATTAAAAGAGAGGAGAAAATAATTAAATTAGTGGGCCTAGAAGAAGACGAGTATTTGCTGCTCCTCAACTCTCATGCATTTGCTGGTGTAAAGAACCCCCCCTTATGATCATGATATATATATATATATATAAGAGCCATTATTGGAGAGAGTTAAAATCTTTTAGGATCTCCATTGGCAACTAAAGTCATCGATGGTGTTCTGGAGGACAACTTAGATGAAAGGCATTGGAGGGCAATTCTGGAAGCAATTTATTGGGTCAAAATTCTATTAATTCCATCTTAAGACTGAGCTATAAAGTTTCGCCAAGGTTTCATTCTGCTACCACGTGTTCGAGAAGAGGCTGTGGAGAATATTGGAGGAAGTTGCAATTTAAAAGTGCTCAAAAGGGAAATTAAAAAAGGAAATTTTGGTACGCATTATTTGTGTTATAAAGAATATACATATTTTGATGAGGTATTTGCTCAAATTTTCAAAGTACCGAAAATCATCAATTTGTTGTACATATATGCTCCGTGCCTAAAAAAGATGTCTGAGTTCAAAATCTATGAATTTGGGCAGTTTATTCATCACAATTTCCTATCGAGGGGTATGAATAACCTTATAAATATGCATTACATGCATTGCCATTGGATGATTTTTCTGGAAAGGATAGAACCAGAAAGCTAAATTCTCTTCAACAACTAGATGGATTTTATGTTAAAGATGAGAATGGCCTTAGAAATGTAGAGCTGGAGCATATGAGTGAGCCTTGCCAGTTAAGAATCAAGCTTCTTCTTTAAAATGTGAAGGATGCCGAGGAGGCTTGCAGTGCCAAATTATGTGCCGAAAGGCAAAATTTCATTAATTGAGGAAAAATTCTGATTCCGCTGAGAGCGTGCTCAACAACCTTCAACCACACAATAATTTAAAGCAATTGCAAATATTTTTTTTATTCATGGGTGTCGAGTCTATAATATGGATGAACAATTTGTTGAGTTGTCCACACATTAAATCTCTTCCTTTGGAAGATGAAATAAGCAAGACTTGCAACATCAAGATATCTAATAATTACAAGCTACTCCAACCCGATTTCCCTTGGCAGACATGGAGAAATTAAGATTATTAATAATTGCCATCCCGTGCTTAACAATCTCATTAATGTGCTGTGGGTGTTACTAATGGATATGCTGAAGAGTATCGCCTCCTTAGAAAAGCTGATTATCACAGATAATAATGATAAGACTTTGTTATTATCATTAATATAACAAAGTTTAAGAGATCAACCAAGCTAAAAGTCAAACAATAAAGTCATGATCAAATTAATGCTAACCTTGTATCAATCAAAACTCGTTTTGTCAGAAATCTTCTGAATCCCGGATATTTCGCTGAAGCAAAACCTCGGACAGGGCTCCCCCTCGGTTCAATGCGCGGCTTCGTCGTTAAAAGAGAGCATAATGAACGAAATTATTTTTTTACACACAGCAACGCCTTCAAACTTCTGTCCGAGTTCCAGCTCTCAAACACCTCCTCCGATCAGCTCGCAACTCCACGCCAAACCACTCACATTCCTTCTCACATCCACAAACAGCAGACTACACAACCAAACCTTCACTTCGGCCTTCCCTCCTCTCCTCTACCTACCATCCAAGGCCTCTAACCGCAGCAGCTCCCACCTCACACCTCCCAGCACCTTGCCGGAAGCTCCAACCAAGCCAAACTGCTTGACCACAGCTGCTCCGAGTCGTTAAACCACTCGAGCCTTCCCACTTGAGACCTGCAGTAAATCAAGCTTCTCAAATCTGCTTTCCTCCTCCACGATTCAGACCTTTGTGTTGCGCGAACTTTTGCGATCAAACCAGCCACCTCGTCCGTCAATTTTCACGCTTGGTGTCTTTCCTTAGCCCACGATCTCCGCCCAAGTTCAGTCGAAGTATTTTCAGTCCGATCCCTTCACAGCTGCCCAATCGCGCTCAGATCTTCGCCCTTTACGTGAAACTTCAGCTGTTCACTCCCTCACTCTAGTGTAAAAAAAGGGAAGAAGCTGCCGAATTTAAAGCCTGTGGAGTTGTGTCCTTCTAAGTCCCTAACCGAGTGACTACACCTTCACTTTCCCCTTATACACTCACGTGAACTACACTTTCATTTCACCTTTCCGCTTCGTCAGAGCTACACTTTCTTTCAACCACTTGGTGAGAATCTTTTCTTTTTTTTATTTTCTTCTTACTTTTTACTTACTCTGTTTATTACTATGAGTACTGATTGCTAGTTAACGAAACATGGCATTATCAATAGCTCCATTAGTAAATATCATTAAGCATTTTCATTATCGTTGTTTGCTGGGAATTTTAATACATATGTATGCATATAGATATATGTGATTTAAAAAAAAAAAAAAAAAGAGATACAAAGGCAACAGCAAGTTTTCTTATGCATTCATTAGTAGTATGGTTTGTAAATTAATTTAGTTAATTATTTTATATTATAGTTAACTAAAATAATTTCACCAACTGTTAATATTTTAGTTGGTTAATTATTTTGTTTAAACTATTTTATATTATAGCAAACTGAAATAATTTCACCAACTGTTAATATTTTAGTTAGTAAATCATTTTGTTTTAGCTATTTCATATTATAGTTAACTAAAATAATTTCACCAACTGTTAATATTTTAGTTAATAAAATTAGTTTATTTAACTGTTATAGTTAATTAAAATAATTTCATTAACTGTTAGTATTATAATTAATTAAATTACTTTCACTAACTATTAATGTTATTGTTAGTTAAATTAATTGCATTAATTATTCATACTATAGCTAATTAAATTACTTTCATTTACTATTAGTATTATAATTAGTTAGGTTATTTTCTTTAGATATTTTCTTTTATTCGTTTCGTCGCCACCATCCCCGCCGCCGACATGCAAAGGTATAATCTCTAAACTCATATTTTCATTCTTGTCATTGGCGGCGAACTAGCAAACCTCCTACGCGCTCACGTAGCGTTGTGGGGAGGGAAGCTAGTGCAACGCCTACGACAAGGCCGGAAATCGCCTAAAATCCTTCTTCAATGCTAGCGACGAGACGGCAAACCCCCTACACGCTCACGTAGCGTTGTAGGGAGAGAAACCGGTGCGGCGTTTGAGCCGAGAGGGATAAAATAAAATATATAACAAGTACCTCCAAACGCTCACGTAGTGCAGATGGGGGAAATAAATTGTGCTCTTTAACAACAAAAACTAAAAATCCCTTAAACACTTATGTAGCGGGCGGGGATAAAAAATATATATTTACAACCGCGGTGTCATTTTTGACACCTACCTGAAGCACTCACATAGCGTCGAAAGGAAGGTTGCCTTTTGGTTTTTCCCCTAAATGGGGAAAACCCCGGGAGGCTGCCGAAATTTGAAACTTGAATTTGCAACATTAAATGAACTCAAATTTGAATAAATGAGCAAAAGACTTAAAATCAAATCAAACTTCAAATTGAGGAATTTACAATCAAAGTGAAAATGTTTAAATCAAGTGACAATTTTGATCACACAAATGAGCATTAACAAATCAAATTGAAGGTCTAAGAATTTGCTTATAAAAAATGACTCATGATGAATTGCTAAACACCTACTTGTGAGCTCATGTAATAAGCCACAATCAACCTAAAGGTAGAGTATATAACATAAGTGCATGCTATTCATCTTAATCATGGATGACATATTCACGAAGAACATATGAAGAATATGAAATGAATACCAAGATCTCCCTCTAATCAATGATAACTAGTTCATAGACAAATGCAGTAGTTATCTACAAATGTTAAAGGTTGACGTATAAAGAACCTATTGAAATTGCTTGCAAGCAATGATACAAGGCATGCAATATGTATTAAAGGGTACCATTGCCAGTTGAAATGCAAACAATAATCAATGATTTTTAGCAAGTACATGTTATGCAATTGCAAGAAAATGCACAAGAATGTCTCAACAAACTCTACAAATCATATGCCAAAAATAGAAGTATCCTTATCAATCTTGCGAGAAGACAAGGTAGTCATTGCAAGCAATGAAGTCTCTTGCCAACACACTTAATGTAGCATGCAATGATTACAGAGATACCTCTATAGTCAATAGCAATTCAGTGCTAGACAAGTACTTTGCAACATTGCCTTGTGAATAACAAAGCTGAAGCTAATACAGTCGACACAACAATCATGTAAGGAGATGTAGTAATCTTTTCTACATCCACCTAAGAGCACTGACGAAGAGATATAAACGGTACAAGGCGATACAACTTGTCCACGAATGATTATAGAAGGCATGTCTACAAACAAGTACATGAAGAATTGTGGAAGAGACAGCATGTCTGTAGCGCATTTAATGTACCTACCAATTGTTGTGGCAAAGACACTAACACCTCCATGGTTGATAATTGTCCAACATCAATCAAATACACCGGCCCTCTATAAGCAAGGACAGATGATGTATAGTGAAGTACAAATATCTCAGGGGTTGTAGAATATTCATCATACATACTATATGTTATTTGCAGGCAGAAGCAAATGAGATATGACAAGTGCAAATACATGCAATTGTCTACAAACGAAAGCAGGAGATTCGTTAGTGCATTATGATTCACTTGCAGAAAGCAATAAATAGTGCAAGATAGTCTATCTGTATAAAGCAGCAAATAATTCAATACAGAAGCTGCTACAACACGCCACCGGATCTGCAACCTTAGTACAAGCAAATAGAAGGCGTCAACAAAGTCTGAAATAAATACCCCCCGCACATGCACCGTAGTTTGTATACACATAGGTACACTAAAAGGGGGGGTATACAATCAATAACCCGCATAGGCCGCGGCGAGCGTGTTATTAGTATACACTGACATTTAGGGATGCTGCGCAGGTCAATAAATGTGAACCCGATCCTCCTAAGCAAGCAAATAAGAGTTGACAATGTTTAACAAATAATTATGAAATGCCCCCCAAACACCTGCATAGACCCCGGCGAGCGTGCTATTGGTACACACGTGACGTCTAGGGATGTTGCGCGGGTCAACAAGTCAATTCAAGTTCGAATCCGATCCTTCTATACGGATCAATAGGAGTCGACAAGGTTCGAACAATCAAACAAACATACGATTGCGACGATCAGTATATTTGTTTTAATACATTCATATTAGGTCTTCAAGGCCTATAAACAAGAAAATTCACAAACAAGGGCATAAAACCCACGAAACCTGATCCCCTATCGGCAAGTTGATAGGGTCGACAAGATTTAATCAAATAAAAATGACCCTAAACACCCCGATGATGGCCGTGTTGAATGATAATCTCAACCGGATGAGTTAATTTCAAATGTCTTCCAATGCCACCCAAATACTCACAAAAATCCAAAAAATCTCAAAATCCCAAAAATATTTAAAATTGAAATCTAACTATCAAATAACTTAAAGCAAAATACATCCACCCTCCGCAACAGTTTAATGCGGTGGACAAATTGAAGTTTCCTTTAGCTCACAAAGAGCCAAATGTCTAGTCGAAAATATCACTTGGATCAATTCTCAAATAATCTCCTGCCAATAAGGACGTGTTACGTGTCCTCTAACCGGCGATTTTGCTGCCAAATGGCACCGCAGGATAAACGATTATGACCCGGGGCCCTCTGAACCTAGTGGTTTTGCCACCAAATTGCACCACGAAATACCAGTTATGGCCAGAGCTGATACGCTCCTTATTTGCATTAAATTCTTGAGAAATGAATCAATAGGATATGATCGATAGGGCACAAAACCCTTTGTTAGCTAAGGTGGATTCAAGTTTGTCCCCTTAGACAAATATTCACCCCAGGTCTACAAGGTACCCTTGAAAGAAGCAACCCATGGCTACCGATAAGGATCCTTCTGTCAGGTTGGGTCGACTACCTCCTCTGACTAAGTAGACCAGGGACCACGATGGCCCGGGACGACGGAACCATGGGATCTTGATCGGGTCCATCATCCATTCCCCCTTAGTACAAGATGGTGCAATCTTCAATTTTAAATATCAAATTTTCAAGTCTTCCAATCTTTCAAATTCTCAAATTCAAATCCAATTCCCAAATCCAAAACCTATGCTGCTATTATATGTCAGATACTACATATTCTCTACATATCTGATCGACGATTAGCCTTAATCGAAAGTTCTCTCTCGTTAGTGGGAGGGGTAATTAACTATAGGGGCTTGCGCCTATAGGAAACCAGAACTCAATTCATAAAGTCCTTGCAAAATGAGGGCGAAATCTCTAAATGACTTATTATTTCTAAATTATTTTTAATATTATCCCTTTTCAATTTTATACACTATTTTTGAAATATAAAAATTATAAAGCCGTATCCAACCCATGTCCATGTCCTATATTTTTAATAATTGACATGTCCCGTGTTTGTGTCTGTGTCGTATCCGTGTCCATGTCTATGCATTATAGATAAATTGTATGCAAACTCAATCACATGAATTATCAAATTCCCCCAAGATATATAGACATTAGTAATTTTATCAGATAATGTAATATATCTCCCTAGCTTTTATTTAACACATCAATTTATTCATCAATTTGTAGGATGATAAATAGTTGAAAATTTATGTAATCAAAATTTTAATAAAATAATTCCTAAAAATTACATATCAATTAATAAATAATAGCTTTAGGTAAACTATATAATTTAACTACTTCATTAAAATATAGTTTAAAAATACGAGATGCATACATAATTTTATGACATGGTATGAAATGTATCATTTTTATAATACATTCTACAACTAAAAAAATAGATCATATTATCTTAGAGCTTGTGACAAACATAATATAAAATCCTCCGACAGTTTATACACAATTGGTAAAGGTGTATATAGCATTGTCTTCATTAAAATATAGTTTAAAAATATGAGATGCATAAATAATTTTATGACATGGTATAAAATGTATCATTTTTAGAACACATTCTACAACTAAAAAATACATCATATTATCTTAGAATGCATGCATGCAGATCAGGAAAGGCAGAAAGTGGCCAAACAGCAAGCTAGAACGGACTAAAAAATTATGGAGTGATGGGGTGGCGGTGAAAGAAAGGGAAATATAGATAATATCTGCAAAAATTTAAACTGCCATAAATTTTAAGGCATAGTGAAATCTTACAGAACTTGCATGACCAAATCTCTTCCACTGTATTTATATGAAACATGCAGAATCAGAAAATATTTAAGGTAAGAAAACACTGAAGTAGGAAACTGGAGTGGTCAATCAGGATGTCATCAGTGCACAAATGCACACATAAACATATACAAAACACTTCTCAAGTGAGAACTTCTCTCAAAAAATGTACGCTAAAATTCCCCAAGCCTATGCAAGCAAAGTTACTTAGTATTGAGTTTGATGCAAACAAATTACTTACGATGCACCAGCACTTTTCTCAAAGAGGTATGTAGTGCCTGAGACACGAATCCGACACAACACGTGTTCGGCATGCCTCCGACATATGTCGGACATGTTGTAGACTTGTCCGTTTAAAAAAATATTAAAAATAAATTGGACACGCATGTCTAAAATATGTTATAATTTTGTTTAAATATAATTTATTATATTTCAATTTTTTATTATTAAAAAAATAAAAACTAAATTTCTTATTTTCTTTCCAAAGCCCCAAATCAATTGCTCATAGTCAATATCTCATTCCCCGAATATTCTCATTCTCATTTTCATTTCTCTCTAGCAAGTTACGACTAGGTTTAACAGCAATGCACGATGCTATTTGTTCAATGTTGTCACAACATCAATGTTTTAAAATCATCTCAACATTGAAGTCAGATCGATGTTGTCTTAACATTGAAGCATGATGCCATCAATTTTTACACTCACAATCATGCATCTACGTCATCTAAACATCTCATCTTTGCTTAACGTCATCTCAACATCGAGGGCCGATGTTGTCTTAAAATTGTGCCTGATGCACCATTGCACAACATCCATGCTTGACTCTTGATAGCGCTGTCGTCTCTCATCTCAATGCCTGACATGACATCCACGTATAACTCTCGACATCCTAATATTAATTATATAAGTATAAAATCCTAGTTAAATGACTTATTATTTATCAATTATTCTTAATACTCTGCTTATTCAATTCTATGCACTGTTTTTAAGATATAAAATTATAATAATGTGTCCAACCCATGTCCGTATCACATATTTTTATTAATAGACATGTCCCGTATCCGTCTTTTCGTGTCCGTGTCTATGCATCATAGGCACGTACACATGAATCTCTGTCAAGAAACTTGTGTTACTACAACACTTCAAAGCCTGATGCATCAGTCCGTGCGTCTCTTCAATTGAAGTTCATAGATTTTAAGTGCTTATTTATTCTTCTGTTATTTTTAAATTACTTGATAGGGTCGTTCCTTTCCAAGCTACCAATCCCTATCCTGTCTAAGCTCTAAGATAATCAGCCCACCCATTTCATTGCCAATTTCTATTGATTCAATTGAAGAAGGTATTGTCCTGAGTTATTTTTAAATTCCACACGTGAATAATCTTTTAAATTGCAATATTGCTATTGAAATTAGTTTAGTGTGGGATGGAAGTGTTGGATGAAGACTGAAATGCAAAAAATACTAGGCTAAATCTATGATGACATAATAGTGATTGAATAAATAATCGAAATAATTGGTAACATCATCAGTAAGAATTAAGTCAATTTCGCTTTTTTCTTTCTTTCTTGGTCTTGTCATGGTAAACTGTAAAAGTTATCAATTCCTGCTTCGATATGAAAATAATTGTTCACCTTGGTAGAATAGGGGCTTTATTGGACTTCTGTCGATGGATAAGTTACTTCCTTTTCAGAGAATTGAATGGAAATTTACATTGGATAAGGATTAGAATTGGATTAGTTCTACTGTTATCAAGAAGAGGTTATCCACATTGCCACGCGCTCATATCAGTGGCTAGTAGTGCTAACTGTAATGGGTATATTTGGAGCCATCTGTAGTTAGTTTATTAACAAACACCTATGTTGCACCGATACAGATACGGCAACACGGATACGACACGATATGGATACGGGACACGTGAATTCTTAAAAATATAGGATACGGATACGGCGCGGACACGTCATTATAATTTATAAATCATACATAAAAATTAAGAAAGCAATTAAAACATAATATTTGAAATTATAAAAAAAATGAAATCAACATCATTTGTAGCCTTGTAACTTATAATATCAAAATAAAAGTAAGCATTAAATGTCTAGTACAACAACAAAAGCATAAAAGTAAATTGTCTAGCATATGAAGTTTCAACTATTCAATAGAAGGAAAGATATGATTAGCTTCTTTACTGGTTTGTCTTTGAACTTCTATATCATCTTCAATAAATATCATAGTTTCTAATTCAGGCTCATCAAGTAAAAGTTTAGCAATTTCTAATATTCACATATCATCAAGAGACTCAAATGCATCTTTGATGATGATAAACTATCAAGAGAGTTCTTTAAATCATGCATGATCATAGTTTTTAGGCTCTATTAAAGAAAATGGATGGTTTTGATCATATATTTAAAGTTCAACCAATATTAGAATGGGAAGAGGACGATCATTCTTCAATTACATAATCAATACAAAAACAAAACCATGCCATGACTTGGCACCTTTATGGCATACACAAAAAAGAACAAAAAAATTTGGAAACAAACATCAGAACAAATGGAACTCAAACTATTAGTGTCAATGTGAAGGTATTATTTACAAGAAACTTCAATGTAGAAACATGTCTCATGTCAATTTGAAATATCAAATAAAGAGAAACAAAAAGACAATTCTACTCAAAACAAAAGCATTTACTATATTTAAAAAGTTTCAATTCATTTTGGTGAAAGAAGCGGAACAACTTGGTTAATGTAAATAAAATAGAGCTGGCACTATAATATCTAGTGAATATAAGATAATTAAAATAATGTTTTGTGATTTAAACATATAACACTAGTGTTAGATGATTAGAAAGGAAAAGACGTAGAACAAATTTAAAATGGATAGACGTTGTTCAAAATCATTTGCAAATAATAGGTTTAACATCTCAAGACACAAGAACAAATGAAAAATGAAATTGACAAAGTTTTCCACAAGTAGTTGGGATAATGATGATGATAACTATCTATGAGCAAAGGAAAGAAAGATAGCTAAACAATGATACCATGCACTATGAAGAATGTTAAATAGCCAAAGAAAGTTGGATATTCTTTCGAAAATATTAATCAACTTTTTTACTTTACATGAAATAGAAATTGAACTAAAGCAGACAAAAAAAAAGGAAAAAAGCTCAATTTTTTGTAACCTTGCCATTTTCTTGCTTTATTTACCAAAACAGAGCTAAGATATATTGAAGCACAATAACTCAATGGCACAATTTAAAGCCAATATAGAATTTTTTTAACATGTTTCAAACTATCTGAGATGACCCCTTCAAAAGCTAATTGATGATACCTGCAATGAAGATGATCAAAGTTCATTAAAATGGTAATTTAAACTTTGTTAAAGCGTTTCAATCTTCTCAGCTTGGATAAACCTTCTTACTTTTACTTCAAGAATGCTCAATTGTTCACTACAGTTAAAAAAAAAAAAATTACTTCTAAATTTCCTACAAGCACTCGGATCTTGAAATGATTTCTTAGCATTAAACACAGCATCTCACTTCTCGACACCAATAGCAATCCAATAATCCAGGAAATAAACACGATTACAGTTGTCTCTAACATGATTCACTACTTTTGCAAAGTAAATTAGCGTGTAAAAAACAAAGCCTATGTACAATAATACTAGCATATTCTTACCACATAATGACTGCATAACTGCATATCTATAGCTAATCCCAATTGGCTCTTAAAACTGGGTCAGAATCTACCTTAAAATCAATAGTCATCTTCCAATCAACATTTTAGATCCTCACTCAAGTAATCATTGATTCTCCAGCATGCAATCCCAAAATTTAATCATTGCATAAAATTAGTATTAACCGAGAAAACCTGCACTCATATGTTTTTACAAAAACAACTATTCAAAAATACTGCATTGACCCACAATCAATGTCGAATCAAGCACATTACCAAGCAAAAAGGGTCTCGATTCCTAGACTGTTCTGAAGAAAGAAGCAATTTGATAAAGTGTCAAGTATTACTTGGTTTTGCTGCTTATTCTTCAAGGTCGTCGAATGTGTGACGGCCTGAGCACCGATATCCCCCAATCCCCAGAGGATCCCCGAACTGACCACCTGGGTCTTCACCGGATGCACCTCCATGCATTTCTGGTACAATCTCCATAACCTCAACATCGGTGGAGCGGTCAATCGATTAGTTCACAGAGGAAAAAATTTTAAGATTTTCGGCACTTTCGCTGATTCAAGCAGATGAGGAAGAGGCTCCGATCAAAAAATTGCTCCTCCGCGTCCTACTTCCGCAACTCTTCCTCGACACGATTATATGAAAAGGGCAGCGTTATTTCAACGCGAATACATATTCTAGGTATGTTTTATTTTACTAGTTTAAATGAACTTGCATTAAATGCAGGTTGCTATAATTTTATAATATTAAAGAATATTAATTTATTAGTTAATAGTTTAGAAAAAAAATTAAATCTAAATAATCTAACATTTAGATTAGTAAACATCAGTTTATAATCTTTAATGTTAAATTGCATTTTAAAAATTAATTAAATATATTATGTACATGTTGAAGTAAAAGTGTTTCATCTACTATAACAAATCACAAAATAATGAGTACAATTTTCTTTTAGATATGACGAATTATTTTAGCATGATATGTATAATTTAATAATAAATTTACAACAAAATATTATAATAACAATTTGAATTTATAAAGATGCATATTTTTCAATGCCTTAAATTTGAAATGAATAGATATTTTAAGAATTTGAAAAACTTTAAATTAATGATTGTTATTCCACAATATCTGCTTAGAAGTGTTTCAATTGCATTAGTCGTCCCTTTGAAGGCTATAAATAATAAGAAATATGAAGAGTTGAAAATTATTCTTTTAATCAATTCTTTAATTAATATTATTAGATATTGAATAATTGAATTAAATGAAGGGTTGAATTCTATTTTGAAAAGTAATAGTGAGAATGTGAGAATAATGAAGAGCTTGAAATATATTAGAATATTAAATGAAGGGTTAGGATTTAATACGGGAAGAAACTCATGTCATTTTTATAGTAATAGTAGTAGTATATATATATATATAAAAGAATCCATTAATTTTTAGTTAAATAACTTGTGAGATCTTTGTTAACTTTAACATCCTTGTGACTATCTTTGTGAAAAATTGGGAATGAATCAAGTCAGAAGGCCGTAGTGTATAAATCACATAACCAATGAAATTCATAAAAACAAAATTTAGAATCCCATGTATGCAAAAGTCTATCCTATAATATATAGCATGGGAATGTTTTAAATGCAAATGAGAAGTTACCTAGAGAAGTATTTAGAAGAAGAAAAGTTTATGAAAAAATAACAAATGATGTTTGACATTCACGTGAATGTCGAAAGTTTAATCATATTTAGATAAATTATATGATTAAAAAAAAGTAAAAGAATAAAAACTTGCTTAATCATATCAAAGAGAAGAGATATGAAAATAAAAAAAATAATATTCAAATAAAGATAATTAATTTAAAATAGAAATAATTGTCATTAAAATTAGAAAGAAAGTAATAAAATGACGAATTAACTAAGTTGGTTGTTGCAGCAATACTATAAGAGAGTTTCCCTCTTGCAGTATTGACATGGATGCTAACACTTGAATTATATCAATCTCACTAAATAGAAAATAAATACAATTGAATTCATAGAAGAAATTTTTTGACATAAGATTTGGATTTATGGGAAAAATAATAATGTCCCGATAAATTATTTAATTATGATTGGAGAATAGAGAAAAATAAAATAGGGAATGCATATCTTTTAAATATATCTCATCAATTCAATAAATCAAACAGGTAATACTATTGTTTTCAAAATATTATTATTTAAAATTTCGTGCAAAGAATACTATAATTAGGTGCTTCAAATGTGACAAAAAAGATGAAAAAAAAAACTTATAAATTCTCTTTGTAAAATTACATGATAAAAAAATTGCATTAAGCTATCTTTATTAAATAGATGAAAAAAGTGAGAAGTGCTAATCAATAACTTATAACTTTTAGTTAATCATAAAATGAGAAGATTAAGATTTAAAAAATCTCCGAGCACTAAGAAAATTCAAAATACAGAAATTTCTTAAACATTATGGAAAAAAAATACCTCTTATTAAATTTTTTTTGAAGCATCTTTGAATGGCGGATCTTCACAAGAATCGCTCTTGAAAATGCAAATTACCTGCATATTTGAATATTAAGTGCAAAATGACAAAATTCTCATTAATCTTTAAGAAGCGAATCACAAATGCAAACAAAATAAAACATCAACATTGCTTACAACATTCAATATGACTAAGTTGAAGGCCAACAATGCTGAAGAGCCCCCGAAGCTTCATTTCTTATTTTATCAAGCTAAACAACTCGTGATTTATGAGCAAAAAAATTTTGGTGACTGGATAAAAACTAAATAAATAAATCTATAAGAAAGATATGACAATGAAAACAAAGATGAATTTTTGATATGAATTAATACAAATTAAATATCTCAAACAAGATTTATTGAATTAAACAATATTTATCACTCACATGGCAGAGTCTTAAAAGAATTGTGGATCTTCTTTCAATAATGTAAAAGGGAACCACTTTTGCAATGTAAAGTATATAAAAATAAACTTGTTATTTGATTATCATAAGGAATACTAAGTTTTTTGCTTTTCAACATGCTTCCTTCTGATTGAAAGGTCGAGAAGAATAACTTCAAATGCGTGGAATTTGAAAAGTTGTGAATTTAAAAATAAAAAATAGTACTTTCATCCATTTGTTTTGATCTTTTAATTAAGAAGTTAATCATTTGCATATTAGGATTCATAAAAAAGAAGCTAGCCACCTAAGGTATTTAGCCGAAGAACCTTGCGAAAGGGCTGAAAGATCGTTTCCTTCATAGAGACCATCCAAAGCTCGTTCATGGATGACCGAAGAAAAACGAAAAAGGTGAAGAAGCTCCATTGACAACAATTTCAAACCTTGCCTTAATGCAAAGCCGAAGAATAACCAAAAAGCAAAGCCCGAGCCGTCCCATGGCTTCCGATCCGACAAAAGCGACTAATATAGGCTAGCGATTATTTCAGAACTCCTCTCGTGAAGTGAGCTCATCCGTGACAGCATCGAGGAACTTCTCTAACGACTCTTTGAGACCTCCCGCCAATCTAAAAAATATAATGGAAAGAAGAAATAAATGGGATGGCGGGGGAATTCAAAGAGACGGTGAAAACTTATATTTATTAAGAAAATTGAAGGGCCACGATTCGTTGAGGAGGAATTCCAATCGGAATTTTAATGAAGAATTTATGAACAGGGCTATTAATGAGACTACTGAAACTCAGAAGAATACAATAAAGGATGATGGATTTAATGCACTGTGAAGAAATTAAAGAGATAAGTGTTTAATTTTTTGAAAAGCAATGTGAATTTTTTGATTTATTAAATATTTTTAATAGAATGGACGGCCAAGATAATTAAAAAATAAGTAGAATTGATGAACAAGATTTGCCGGAGGAAGGAAACTCAAGCCCCTTTTATAATAGTAGTATAGATATATATTTTACATGTTAATAAAAATATAAAAGTAAAATAATCATATAATTTATTATTATGTTCATTATAAATTTCAATCACATTTCTATCTCTATTACTATATCCAAAGATGCTTGATTAATTGACTATTTTTAAAAATAATCATAGAGATTAAGATATCATTTCATATATGCTCAAGTATTTCAAAATCACGTAATTAAAATTATTAAAAATAATTTGAAGATGCCCAATCTTGAGTGATTGAATTTGTATTATCATAATAATAATGATAATACAATTAATTTTTGTTTAGTTCTTTTTCATCAAAAATTGAGGAAAAATCCTTCTCATCAAAGTAAAAGGAAATGATATAGGAGAAAGCTAACTATAGAGACAATAAAACAATAATTCAAGCACGCATTAATTGAGTATTTTTAATAAGAAGAAATAACCTGTAAAACTTTCCTCAGGCTAGACGCTTGGAAGTTCTAAAATGGATGTGTTTCTTCCAACCTTAGGATGATAGAAGTTAAAGAGAAGCAACAGCGATTTGGTAGCCAAGGGCCCAAAACTCTTCTTAAGGCCAAGCAGGTGAACGAAGAGGTAAAAGATGTGAAATCATGGGTATCTCTCGTCGTGACTTCCGATCAAATAGGAAGAGCATGAGAAAAAATCTCCTCTCCCAAAAGCACTCTTCTTCACACGAAGCAGGTGAACGAATACACCTAATAGAGGATGTAAAAAAATGTGAAGATGAGCCCGAGCTCCCGTCGTGACTTCCGATCCGACAGGAGAAGAAAGCGAATAAACTTTTTATTGATTTCACCTGTCTTCGAGAAGAAGAGGAAGCGAATAAATAAATGGAGGCGAGCGGAATGCAATGAGGCGCAAAAACAGATGGAGCAGATTAAATTAATAATTTACAATAAATAAATATTGTAGTTTTAAAGAATTTAGTAGCAGAATGTAATGACGATTTGGTAGTGAAGGCGCAAAAAAAAAGCCGGTTTCCTTCATCTTCCAAAACATGAAATGCGAGATGCTTAATGCCAACGATTTGGAAGTTCAAGAGAACGAGATAGTAATTAATTAATGAAATTGAAGGCATTTTCAGTTATGCATTTAAAGCCTTCAATGCAATAGATCTGTATTCGCATCATTTCATCAAATAATTAATGGGTTCAGACTTTAGACTTGCACGAAACATTAATACATACATGAATTAATAATTAATTAAGTAAAACGTTCAGAAGAGTTAATAAATTAAATTATTTAAAAGGAACCTAAGGAAACTCGACGGACAGTAAAACGTTCAGACAATAATTAATTAAAACGTTTAGAAGAATTAATAAATTAAATAAGTGAAACGGAATCTAATAAATTAATTAATTAAATGTATAATTAAGTATTTATGGCAGAAGAACTGAAACGCTCTTAGAGAAAATCAGTTAAATAAACATTTATATGATAAATAATAGAATTTGAAGAGTCAAAGATGGACGTTGTAGATTAAATTAAAATTTATAGATGAACGATCAAGATTTGCTATGGGTGAAGTCCCAAGCCACTTTTATATAGTAGTATAGATAATGCCTCATAATATACTCAATTGGTTAAATATATCTATTTATTTATTTACTTATTTATTTTTCTTTATGTTGAACTAAAATATATTTATTATATAAAAATATAAGTCATAATCTTTGATTAAAAATAGGTGAACTTTTGAATAACAATGGTGTTGAACACCCCTCTTCCGCACTTTTGCCGATTTGAATATATTCATCGTCGACATATATAAACTATAAGTAGAATCAAGCTAAATGAGAACCCTAGATTAAAAAATACCGAGTTGTAGAAAAACTTGGTACAACTCGGTATTTGCATGGTATTGATCTTCACAGAGCGGTATTTCTCGTTTTTACAAATCAATACCTAGCAATACCGAGCAAATACCGAGCAATACCTAGAAAATCGCGAACATAGCATTCCCGGAGTCCGGTCCGGGTCAAGTCATCGGGCTGCGCGGTAAAAGAGTAAGAGCATGTGGCGACATGTTATTGGCGGCCGAACGTAGCTCTCCGTTCGGTCAGAGGACGTAATAATTGTTCGTGAATCGCAAGCAGGCCGCAGCTCTCTTCCGTCTTCCCTCTTCTTCACGCGGCAGCAGGTAAAACTTGTTTCTGCCTTCAATTTCATGTTTGTTCTGGATTTTTCTCTGCAAGATTTTCTTTCACATTCGCAGTTCAGTACATAGGTGCTAGAATTTGCTGCAATTTTTCATTAGGTTTCACGTGCTCTATTTGTTTACAGATATATGCTGTTACGTATTAATTTATCTGAAGCTAATGTGAGAAGGTTGTCATAATTTTAAGATTTAATAAAGAAAATTTATATTTTAATTTATTTTATAAAAAATGATAGTTATATGACAGGTTTCATGTCCATAGAAATGTTTTATATTTCAAAAACTTTCTATTATTAAAAATATGATATTATTATTAGAATAATATTTAATTTTTTTGCGTCCAAGAGTATTCGCGGCGGCAGAGAAATATAAAATTTAACGTCTTAGCGTTGTACGAAAATCCGGCATGCAATCAAATAAGTGAGTGTGTAGCATTCATAGGAGACACCAATATTTTTACGTGGAAAACCCCTAAAAAGGTGAAAAAATCACGGGATCTAGCCCAATTTGAATGAATCCACTAGTATTGAAGTTGATTACAATTGAGGCCCTTCCTTGGGAGAAGGCCTTAGCTTGATGTACATTTTATAGAATACATTACATGATGTGAATACAAAGAATCACTATTGACGTGTTTGTTTGGTCGGGAGGACCATAGTCTGGTGACGGAGGTCAAAAAGACTGTAGTCTGAAGACGACGTAAGTCAGGAGGACCGTAGTCGGCTGGCGACGAAGGTCAGAAGGACTGCAGTCGGTGGGTGACGTAAGTCAGAAGGACCGTAGTCGGCATGCGACAACGGCGGGAGGAGTCTCTTCCCTCCTATTCTTCTCTTATCCTCTTCTTCTTCCTTTCTTCTTGCTTGGGCCCCCTCTCATGGGAAAGATCATCCAAAAAATAGAATTTGGGAGTCATAAGACATGATAAGATGGGGCTTTTTTAGAGCAAATTTCTTGAGACAAGAATGCTGTAGCGCTTGATTTTTATTCCCTTCTAGTAGTATTACATTTAACAGGCTCTGAACATTAAAAAGTTGCTTAAATTTAGTCTTATTATTAATCAAAAAATATCAAGGTTAAAAGCTGTAAAAATTAAACTAAAATTGAATGCAGCACTTGGTTTTGATGCAGGAAATTCAACTGAAAGAAAATGAAAATTTCTAATCAATGACTAGATTTTTAATAAGCATTTAATTTCTTATTCTTCAAACATAGCTGAAGTGCAAGAATGAAGGGGCAAAAGGTTACAAAGCACGAAATAAGGCTAACTATGATACAGGTCAGGCCACTGGTTAGCCATTGACTTGTTTAATGAAACTAGATACATGAGCTTCTGTATTATTTTAACTTGTAATAATGAGGAACATTTTTACATTATAAGTGATTGAGACATACTACCGTTGCTTTATAAATCACACTCATGCCTATAGTTTAAATTCCCGCCGGCATATATTTCACGAATTCCGAGTGATTCTAAAATCGCAATCATTTGCTTCTCGCTTTTGTCTCTAACATCAATTTTTTTATTTTTTTTTATTTTTTATTGTCTCTAACATCAATAAATGCTAATAATTCTCTCTAACAAAACCCAAAAAAATTGCTCTCTTTCTCTCTCGTTTTATTTTTTAAAAAACTATACACATGTATTTCGAGAAACGCAAAACTTCAAAGGTCACGATTTGGGAAGCCAAACCGGACCGCACCAAAGGCTCCACATGCGGCTCGACGAATGGCTCGAGCGCATTTACATTGGAACGAGTCGAACTCGACTTTTGAGCTCGAGCTCAAGCTCGATATTTAACAGTTCAGCTCTACTATTAACCTAAATTGCACTAACTGCCTCTCTTAAGATTTGCACTGTAATTATCTCCCTAACAAGAATTACATCACAATCACCAATGGATTATCTACATACTTCCACTATGCTTATAACCAGCAGGCATAAGGATCTAAATCAGCATCTTCATCACCAGTTTTAATTGTCCATTGAGATATTTTATATTAAAATTCCTTCAATTATATGCTGTTGAGCCATTTCCATACCTTAGCTGTCCTATGAGGGCAAGGCCTTACATTTTGTCACCTCTTAAGATTAAAAACAGGAAAAAATATAAAATCAAAAGATCAAAACAAAAAGAATTTTTATATGTTCACCTAATTGATAGCTCCGATAAAATTCCCAAATTACATAACTGAAATAATATGCAAATATTAAATACCTTTTGAGAACTTCAGCCTTGAACCCCACCAGAGGAATTATTGTGTACGCAATCCGAACGGTTCGGATGCTACGTGCACACTGCTTATTTTGTTACGTATACATGATTTTTTCGTGGCAAATAAGTAGCAAATAAATAATACTCACTAAATACACAAAAAATACGCAAAAAATACATAGAAAACATAATGTATCCAAAAATACGCAACAAAATCAACCAGAGAGAGGGTCCCTGCCTTTTTCAAAAATCCACAGCTCACATTACCGTGAAACTTAGGCTTCATTTGGGACAACTTTCGTATTGCTTCCTAAAATAACTTTCTTGTATGAAGTTTTTTAATTCAAGAAATTTTTGTACTATAAAGCTATTTTAGAAAGCAACAAAAAAGCTCTCCCAAACGAAGCCCAATCTGCAGCTAAATAGATATAATGTGTTCCCCTCATAAGACAACATTTTTGCCATTTCCATTTAGATTAAATAAACATCAGAAAATAACAACAGAGTTCGTTTCCATCGCTCTTTTGTAATAATGTCAGCTTAATCCAAATCACTCTCACTGTAAATGGATATACAGAAAATAATGCAACTGCATTTTATTCTCAATTCAAAAACAGAAATGCAGAAACAAGTCCAAGTTTGAACCTAAAATAGTACTTTGAAAATTTAGGCTATCCTTTTTTTATTTTCTAGAGAAATAAAAGATTTAATCCACTGCTTCCAAGCAGCGTCTCCTTGCTGCTCCATCCATGACAAGAAGCAGCTGTCTATAAGACACAAGAAATTTACATAGAGAAGTTGGTACCTGACTGGGACATATCTGAAATTTGCAATCTGAAAAAGTGGCCAAATTCCTCCAGCAATTACATGCTTGGAAGAAAGTCCCTCTTAACATCTTCCTTCACTTGTTTCACATTTTTCCCAGAAGCAAATCCAATGTATGAGAAAAATATTACTAGATTTAATGGTCCAAAAAGGAAGCAATCACCAGCTACTTTGGCTGCGACAAACTTAGCAGTTTTAGGTTGCAGCTTAAGTTGAAGTCTGATAAATCGGTCCAAGTATTCGTACCTGAAGTATAGGAAAGCAAACTATCAGATGATAACCAAAATTTTGTATGCCTAGACCCAACAGTAGGGATGTCAATTTCGAGTCATGGGTCACCCGAACACGAAACTGATCCGGCACTATTCGGGTCATCCCGAACCCAACCCGTTTTAACAAACGGATCGGTTTTTCAGACCCGAACCTGACCCGCTTCGCGTCCGGGCCAACCCGACACGACCCGAATGACCTGGGACGGACCAAAAATTGCTAGTTTCGATCAAAAAATGGGTCAATCTCCGATTTTCATGTCAAAAGCGGGTCAAAATGGGTCAATCTCGAGTTTCCAGGTCTAAACGAGTCAATTTTGGGTTATTGGGTCAACCCGAACCCAACCCAGTTTTTGAAACGGATCAATTTGCTGAACACGAACCCGACCCATTTCAAGTCCGGGTTGACCATAACCCAGAATTTTCGAGTCGGATTTTCGGGTCGTGTCAAATATTGACACACCTACCCAACAGACATGCATATGCATATACATAAGAACAGTCATAGCATAAAAATTCAAATAACACCGCTGGGTTTGTGCCCCAGCGTTATGGCCTTTACCTCTGAAAACGAAGATCTGCGTTCATTTCAATCACAAAGAAAAAGCTCCATATAAGAGAATCGCAATGCAGGTGCTAGCATTATGCATAGAAATATAATACTAAATTGCTGAGAGTAGTGTTGCGAAATTACAAGTTAGCTATCAACGTATTTCAACTGGTATGGTTTTACTATTTTCTTTGCTTCACTCACTGTCTCCCCCACACAAGAACTTGAGAAACTCAACGGAAAGATAAGCTTAAAAGGAAATATGAGCATTTCCAAATATTAATGAGAACTTATTCTTTAACCAATTCGCTATGTTTAACTCAATTTCCAGTCATGAATACATCAAGGATTGTGCAAGCAAGCTAAATGCATATTTACTGCAATAAACTAGTAAACTTTCAGCCCTTGAAAGAGAAGTATCAACTTACCAGAAATTTCCAACTGCCCAACAAACGCAAATCCAAACATGCTTGTGATACCCACCCGTTGCCAATTGATCTTAAATTCTTTCTCGACAAGCTGCAGATACAAGATTAAGTACTTCATGCAGTGAGGTTAAAATAATAATCAACTACATTTTGTTTCCGCCTTGCAGTATCATGTACGACCAAACACATCACAAACTATTATTAATGATTAAAACGCAGAGCACAGACTTTGTATAGCTTGTGATGTTAAGGTACTTTGTAAACAAGTCAGGGCACAATAAACATGAGAGTCCCGGTCGAGTTTAAGGTCAACATATCTTTGTTTTAGTAAATGTTTCAAGTTTTTTCTCCAGTGCATGATAAGTTTAAATCTTAAAAGAATATCTTGGAGAATATGCGATAGGATATATGAATTAGACATAGAGGCTATTTGATTCAAAGTTAATGAGATATTAGTGTTACTAAATATCAATGTTATTTGACAAATGTTACGTTTTGTTCAATAATACTATATTAAGTGATGTTAACGCTATTTATATTAAAATACAGTAGTAGGACTCTTCAAATGTCGCCACATTCGATGTCCGATTACCAATTTTGAAATATTTATGAAATAAATTATTGACCTCTGATGTAATTGAATAATTCACTGCAATGTTTACTCTGAGGCCTGGGCATTCACCCTATGTATTCTTGACGTTGTAGCTACAAAGTAAAAGAAAACAACTATAATTCATCTTCTATCACTTCTTTATTTACTAGGGAAGTCATATTACCATAATATTCTTCTTCCTTTGATCATGTCATGACTTAAAAGACTAGAGCGCATAGGGATCAGGCTATTCGAATGCACCTTCAACTTTATATTTTATTTTTGCGACACAATGTGCCTTCTTTGTTATTCTTTCAGACTCATAATATATTAATTCAAAATGGAATAATAAAACATTATCAGAAAGTTTAATGTGACATAAATGAGAATATTAAAACTATAATTGGGTATGGTAAAATTAAGAGGAAAATGAAATTAGCACCTCATGAAAATAAGATAGTTAAACTTTAATTTAATAAGAATGACAATTCAAACCTCCACCATCAAAACAATAATTCTGCGAGGATAAAGCCAACATCCACCACCTAATCTAAGAGCATAGAACTAACGGCCATCATACAAAGCACATAAGGATTCAATCCAAAACCCACTACCCAAGTCCAGCATCAATTTTCCTAGCTTCAAAAATTCGACATTGATGGATTGAGCTTTTGATCAAAACTGAATCAAATTGAAATAAACCATATGAACTAACATAAAATTAGGAAATCAAAATGCATCCCTCTTGTCCATCATCATTGAAATGTTCCAAATTCTAAAAAAAAATACCAATTAATAAAATGCATCACTCTTGTGCACATATTATTGCTTAATGTGATGCTTCCGATGAAAATAAACACATTTCCATTAAATTTGTCCAACTTGGACAAAATCGGCCATGAAGAATTTATATTAGGCATTCATTAAATAAACCATAGCATAAATTAAATGCTTCATGCAAAGTAATATATTTGTCATCATAAACACATCAGTCATCAATAGTGGATACAATCTATTCATTTAGAAATAGCAAAGGAATAAATCGTACAAAAGTATTTGAGAAAAGATTTGACATGAACCCACTAAAGAGGGGGAAAAGAAAACATGATACAAGGAATTGATAGTAGGATAATGAAATAAGGTCAAATTAGGCCCAATAAAAAATAGATTTGTACCAAAAATTTCTGAAGTGTCCAATTTAAAGGTATTAGTTTCAATGTGTTAAACAAAAAATTAAGATGATGCTATCTTTCTTACATCACAATAAACTTCAAACGCTATATTGAGACATTTTTAAAGTCAAACACCCCATACTTTAACCAACATGTTTCAACTTCACATACAACATATTCACATTAATAAAAAACAAGTAATTATCATAATTAGAAGTTAATTTTTATGAATATCCTCATGCAAATCATGTATATATTATGCGAGTAGCCCAGACTTAATAGGAAGGTTATTAAGATTTAGAGGCTTCTAGGTCGAGATTCCTTATGATAATTTTAAATAAACTCATGGTAGTAGACATATTAACAAATAAATTGCTATGATACACCGACACTTTACTCAAAGAGGAGTGTAATATAAGAGACGTATCCGACACGACATGCCTCCGACATGTGTCAGACACACTAAAAACGTATCTGATTAAAAAAAATATTAAATATAAGTTGGACATGTGTGTCCGACAAGCGTGTCGTAAATGTTTTATGAAATTTTTTATAACTATAATTTTTTGTATTTAAAAAAAATTATTTAAAATATAAAAACTAAATTTCTAATTTTCTATCCTGTTGACCTTTGTACAAAGAAACAAAAAGAACAAAAAAAAAATCTGCATACCTCGTTCGATCGAAGAAATCCCGAAAATCCAGTTGATTTTCCGACACTCTGCTCTGATTGGCGATCAAATCCCTGCAAAATCCCCGATATCCCGCTGGCTGAAACCTCGGACATCTCTTCCAGCAAATCTATCGCCTCGGTCGAGTGCCCAAGGATGTCGTTAAATACCAAACCAAATGAAACATTCAGTCTGCTCTTCACACGCTAAAAATCCCACGAGCTCTTCTTCTCCTTCCCACGCACAAGCCTCTCTCCCGCAAACCTCCACAAGCTGATCCCATCCCATTCGCAAGCCTCTTTGCCCTGTCTTCCTTCTCCGACTAAGGGTGCGTTTGGGACGGCGGTACTACTGCTTTACTTTATACAAAGTTATTAAACCATTGTTTGGGACATTGCGGTACAACCACGGCAGAAAAAATTCGCGGCACCTACATGCTTTCCGCGACCATTCGCTATCTCCCGCGGTCCGCTGCGGTCCGCTTCTTTCGAAAAAAAATGACGTAAATCCCACTGCAAATATTCGCTACGTCGTCCGAAGCCTTGCACCTCTTCCGACTACCACCGTCATCCTCCTCCTCATGCTCATTCCTGAACGAAAAAAAAAAAGAGAAATTGCAGCCGCCCGAATTTGCACTTGTGAATACGATCGTGCTTCTATTTGGACGGAATCTGCGTGCTCTAGAGCCGGATAGAGTGAAAGATAGGGCGAGCATAGAGGAAGAGACGAACGGGAGGAGCAGAGTAGGTAGGCGAGCGTCTAAGTGTCCTGAAATCAGGAATCCTATTATGCTTCATACTATCCTTATTTGGATAGTAAGATACATTCACAGCCGGCGAGGTCCCGTGCTTCCTTCCAATTAAAATGTCGTAACTACCGGTCAGATGGCAAGGGAAGTCGTCGAAGGAGGCTAGGGCAAGGAGAGGTGGCGGTCGGTACAGGGAGTTCGGCTAATTAGGAGATTGGTACTCTCTCTCTCTCTCTCTCTCTCTCTCTCTCTCTCTCTCTCTCTCTCTCTCTCTCTCTCTCTCTCTCTCTCTCTCTCTCTCGATCGGAGAAGCAAAGGAGATATGTGGATTTTGCGTATGAGAGCCGATCAAGGAAGAACGACGTCAAAGAAGGCCTGTTCTCGGGTTCAATTCGGTGGCTAGTTGGTGATTTCGGCTTGGAGAAATCGAAGGCCACGGGAGTTTCGTAGATTTCGGCTTGTGAACCGAGGGAAGGAAGAAGAGGCGCAGTAACAGTAACTGAGAGGTAGACGAGCGTCTCAATTAACATTTCTTACTTGTGCAATACATGATTAGGTTGTTTATCAAAATGGATGATTTCAGTGAAGATTATAAGCTTACTGTTGCTCGTGCTCGTAAGATTTTAACTTTTACATCATTTTTTTCATCTCAATATATAAGGATATAAAAGTAATTTATTCCTATATAGGTGCAGCACAGCAACTTGGCAGTTATACTTCCCAAACAAAATTTACTGCTTTCTGTACATCAATTTTTGAAAGCAGCTTTATATATAACAATTTTGTAACCTACTTTAAAGACAGCTGCAGCCGTCCCAAACGCACCCTAAACCCACGAGCTACAGCAGCCGGATCCCTTCAATCACAAGTCCCGACCTCCACTACTCCTACATACTCCGGCCCTCACACGAGTAGCCCCAACCGAGCAAATCCACACCAAGCCGAGCCCTAGACCTCGATTTCTTTTGCCGAACTCATCCCAACTGAAGCCACTGCCGACTGCTCTTTGTCTCAAACCCCTATGAAGACTCTGAATCCAAGTCCCTTCCCATTCTTGGTCCTAGTCGCACCTCTCAGTCGACCCGCACAAGCAGTGAGATAGAAAGATAGAGACAGAGAGAGAGAGAGTGTGTGTGTGTGAGGGAGAGGGAGAGGTAGATCTCCATACCTTAAGCCAACATTCAAAACTCCTACCTAGGTGACCGAATCCCTTTTCCTTACCGAGTGTTCCATACGATCTCCACTGTGCCGAATCCCTCTGTTGACCTCTTAACAGAGAAGAGGTGATATCTCTATTCCCTCTCCCTCTCTATATATGGGTATATTATATAGCATATAGTATATATCTATTATAAAATATATGCATAATATGTTATATCTATCTATTATATATATATATCATTTAAGTGTGTATGTGAGAGATTAGAAAAAGAGAGAAATAATTAAAAAAAAAAAGATTTCAAAAAAAAAAAGATGAAAAGAAAAGAGTATATATATATATATTTGTCTCGATTTTTGTGCCCACCACCTCGTCGCTGATCGCCAAGGTATAAAGTTTATAACTTAAAAAACTCCTCTCGTGGCTTGCAACGGGCCGACAAACCCCCTATGCGCTCACGTAGCGTGGTAGGGAGGGAAACCGACGCGGCTCTTGCAACGAACAAAAATCCTTCTTCAATGCTACGAGACGAACCGGCAAACCCCCTACGCGCTCACATAGTGTTGTAGGGAGGGAAACCGGTGCGGCGCTTGCGGCGAGGAGGATAAAAAAATTATATATATAAATATATATATATAAAATAAGTACCCCCGAACGCTCACGTAGTGCAGAGGGGAGAAATAAACTGTGCTCTTTAAAAACCCTTAAACGCTCATGTAGCGGGCGGGGATTTCAAAAATAAAATAATTTGCAACCGCGGTGTCTTTTGACACCTACCTGAAGCACTCACATAGCGTCGAGGGGAAGGTTGTCTCTTGATTTTTCCCCAAAACGGAGGAAACGCCGGGAGGCTACCGAAATTTCATTTGAAAATATTGAGGACTTGAACAAAAAAAATGAACTTGAACTCAAGAAAGCTTGGACTTGGACTTGATTGAACTCAAAGGAAAATTTGGGACTTGTGGACTTGAAGCAAATGATTTAAATAAATTCAAATTTAAATGAATATAAACTCATGAACCATAATTTGAGACTTGAATCAATTGTGAACTCAACTTGAACTTGATTGAATAACTTAAGTGAACACAAACCCAAGATGGACTTGAATTTGAATTCAACATGATTTGAATTCAAAGGACAACAGGGCACTTGACGAACGGAAGAGGCTCTTGTTGAGCCAGAACTTTATTTGAACATATGGAGGACTTCATTTGGACTTGAACTCGATCGGAACATGACATGAACTTGAGCCTAATTGAATTTGTAATGATTTAAATCAAATTTGAAAATTGAAGCAATATTGAAGCAAGGCTCCAACATTTTGAACTAGAACAAATGCAAAAGAACAATGACTCAAGATTGTGACTTGGGACAATTATAAATAACTTGATTTGAAAATGATATCAAAACTTTAATAGAATGTTAAGAAATTGTCATCTAAAGTTGAATGCAAAATGCTAACCAAAGAAGTCTAAATCATTCATATTTTATGAACGCAAGTTGAACGACTCAAATAAACATCAATGGAGGAGCTTTAAAGAATGTGGTTTGGAGAATAATCAATATTCCTATGGAATTATCATTCTAATGAGAATGCGAATGTTAATAAAGGAGGGCAATCCATCCAAATCTCATCCAAGCAAGCGAGGACTCATACACAAATGCATTTCAAGCTTTGAAATGGAATTTATTTGAGCAATAACGAGCAACTTGTAGTGATCATCTTGATTGGAATGAAAAGATGGAGGAATTTGATACCAAGATCATCATACAAATTGCAAATTATCTTTGAAAATAAAGAACTTCCAAGTATGACTCATTTACAAGAAACCGGAAGATTGTGAAAAGAAAGGCTTGATCTTGAAGCCATGATATGAGGGCTTTGGACCCTTAAGTTGATGATTGCACAACAAGGTCAAAAGTGTAAGATCTTGAAAGACAAGGTTCTAGATCTTTAAACCAATAACGCCAACAAGCAAGTAGAAGATTCATGGCATGCAAAAGTTCATCATACACAAAAGTTGACCTACAAGTTAGAGAGGTGATGACAAGAGCCTTGCAATGCATACAGTGGTCCCATTTACAAGCAAGTGGGGGTAGATGCATTATAAATATAGCAAATCTTCTGCAAATACAGGAGACTCATTATACACACAAGATGCTCTCTACAAATAAGGTGCTAAATGACGATAACAAATGCAAATTCCTATGGGCCCTTGCAGAAAACCCTTCATATACACTAGACGTCATCTACGAGTAGAATGTCAAAAGATTATAGCAAAAGCAAACTCCTACGAGTTGTTATAAGAAACTCGTTGTGCATACAACATGCTATCTATGTGTGAATACCAAAGAAGCATAATAGATGTCAGCATCTACAGGCAAAAGCAGGAGATTTGTTAGCACTACATTCCTCCTACATAAAGCAACAAGCAGGACACGATAGTCTACATGTACAAAGCAGCAAATAACTCAATCCAGAAGTTGCTACAACACGCCACCGGATCTGCGACCCTCATAAAAGCTGACAGAAGGTGTCTACAAATACTTTCAAAATACCCCCGCACGTGCACCATAGTTTGTATATACATAGGTACATTAAAAGGGTAAAAGCAATCATAAAACCCACATAGGCCCCGGCAAGCGTGTTATTGGTACACAAGTGACGTCTAGGGATGTTGCGCGGGTTATTAAATTTGAACCCGATCCTCCTGAGCAGGTAAAAAAGAGTCGGCTGAGTTTAATTATAAAATACCCTCAAACACCCGCATGGGCTCCAGAGAGCGTGTTATTGGTACACACGTGACGTTTAGGGATGCTGCGCGGGTCAATAAGTGAATTCAAGTTCGAACCCGATCCTCCTATGCGGATCAATAGGAGTCGACAAGGTTCGAACCTTCAAATAAATACACGGTTGTGGCGACCGGTGTATTTATTTTAATATATTTATATTAGGCCTTCAAGACTTATAATCAAGAGAATTCACTAACAAAGTCATAAAGCTTATAAAACCCGATCCTTTGTCGATAGCTCGATAGAGTTGACAGGGTTCAATCCATAAATATAAATGACTCCCTTATATACCGATGATGGCCGTGTTGAATGCATATCTCAACCAGAGGGGTCCATTTCAAATAATTCAAAATGCCACTCCAAGTACCCAAAAATCCAAAAATCTCAAAATCCAAAATATTTAAAATTGAAATAAATCCATCAACACCCAAAGCAAAATCCATCCACCCTCCGCAACAGTTTGTCGGGTGGACAAATTGAAGTTTATTTCAGCTCATATAGAGCTAATGCATAATCGAAAATATCACTATGATCCATTCTCAAACAATCTTCTGTCAGTAAGGACATGGTACGTGCCCTCTAACCGGCAGTTTTGCCACCAAATGGCACCGCAGGATAAACGATTCTGACCCGAGGCCCTCTGAACCGAGTGATTTTTTCTGCCAAATAGCACCACGAAATATCAGTTATGGCCAGAGTGAATACGTTCCTTATTGGCATCAAATTCTTGATATATGAATCAATAGGATATGATTGATAGGGCACAAAGCCCTCTGTTAACTAAGGTGGATTCAAATTTATCCCCTTAGACAAACACTACAAGGTCCCCTTGGACGAAGCAACCCATGGCTGCCGACAAGGATTCTTCTGTCATGCTGGGTCGACTACCTCCTCTGACTAAGTAGACCAGAGATCACGATGGCCCGGGACAACGGAACCATGGGATCTTGATCGAGTCTATTATCCATTCCCCCACCATCCGCTTTAAGTGAAAGATGATGAAATTTTTATTTTAAATATCAAATTTTCCAAACATCCAAACCCTTCAAATTCTCCAAATTTCCAAATTCAAACTCATGCTACTATTATATGCCAGATAACATGTATCTCTACATATCTAATTGACGACTAGCCTTAATCGAAAGTTCTCTCTCGTTATCGAGAGGGGTAATTAACTATAGGGGCCTGCGCCTATAGGAAATCAGAACTCAGATCATAAAATCCTCGCAAAATGAGGGCGAAATCTCTGGGTAGTGTTTTATCTACAAACTCATCTGCCTTCCAAAATTTATCCCAGAACTTAATTCCGTTAAAACTCCCTCGTCGAAGAATAGCAAATCAATGCGGGCAGAGGCCGGGGCCGAATTTTCGGAGCCCACACAAAAAGATTCTTATTTGTTGTTAATAACATTTGGGGTGAGGATGAGAAATGGCATAATAATACATGAGAAAATGTGCTCGCCCCTCCGTCTGGTGGAAGGGGAAGTAATGCATCCAGCGAATCCAAATTAAACTTATCTTTTTCTTTTAAGAGATTCTAACATATCTGCAATGACTTTTTCACATCATAGTTGTTGGAAACACAAATCCACATTTTAAGATCAAATTCCTCTGTCATTTCATCTTCATAAATATGTTGCAAGAGAATTGTCTTTCCCATACCACCGTCCTCCACTACAGATAGAAAAGAAATATTTTTTTTCTATACAAATTCGTTCTGTTAGCAAGAACTTGATGCTCCTCATTTGATTGCTTTCTCAACCACAGCATAGCAAACAAAGATCACAATGCAATTCACATTTGAGCTGAATCATTCTAATCAAATTTATGATGTTTTTGTAGTTGTATGGGTCAACAAATGCCCCCCAACAAATATGATACGCGTCTGGAGCGTACCACGTTTGTTGTGATGTAGTTGACAATTTCATGGTAGCTTTCTTTTTGTATATTTGTGATTATTTTGATCACCTTTGATACTCTTCTTTTTTTTAAGTGTAGGAAATATTTCGTTGGGAGCGGCCATATGACTTTCCCCCGAGTGAGCATAGCGAGGATGCCATCTGGGAGGCCATTGACAAGCACGATCCCCAGGCCAGTGTTGATGTTCGGGACAGACTGGAGCAACACCAGAACATACTGCAGGGGCGGGACCTTTTTCACGGCTTCTTTACCTGCTCTCCTTTACTTCCAGAGCTTTATGAGAATTATGCTATTTTTGAGAACACAGATAGATGGGTTACTAGTCTCAGGTTGCAGCACGGAGAGTACCACCCGCTGGAGAGTTTGGTGGCACAGGTCGGTTGGGGTACATGCGACGTTCTAGTGTCAGTAGCAGATACCTAGAGCCAGTTGGGCAGTCGAGCCTACTTAGCCACCGTCAGTTACAGACGTCACCTCCTCTAGAGTGGTCGAGGAACTCAGCAGTTGGACGGATTCAGAGCCCAGTCAACGGCAATATTTGTTGGGCTCGCTACGTACTTCAGGCGCATAGGGAGACTCTTAGAGTAGTAGGGATTTACGAGGCAGTGTACGCCTCACTTTTTGATTATGGGCGCCTTCCACTTCTTGGGTCCGTGGTTTAGTTGAGTTTTGGGACGCCAATCGTAGCACTTGCTGGGTCGGAGCAGAGGAGCTCACATCACCCTTTTGGAGTTAGAGGCAGTATTCGGGTTGCCAGTCTTTGGACATAGTTTTGAGAAGTGTGTTTCTCCAAATAAGTAGTTATTCAACTAGGTTCCTTCAGTATATGGTGATAGTAGGGGTAGATTGGCATTACTAGATGTTTACATAGCACTTCTTCAGCACTACCGTCGAGTGTACAGAGCCTCAGGGTTGGCAGGGCGTGTTCGGGTTGGCATGCCAGTGGACATCTAAGATCGCAATTTTCTTCAGCACAGTTACTTGACCACCGTTGGAGCTTCACTTTACGACCCATTTGGCCTTAGTTTACAGTGCGATGCTCCGTTGACAGAGGAGACTGCCAAGCATTCTTTATTTGTTAGCCACACCTCTCCGGCACTATAGAGTGTCAGTGAGGACTTACTTTTGACAGGGTTTTTTGCCACCTGGCTTTGTACCTTCGTGCTTCCGCTTAGAGCAGGGTTCGTTTATTATAGTGCTCTTTTAGCCGCTAATCAGTTGTCTCAGGGGCAGCATCTCTCTTTGGCATCAGCAGTACTTGCTAGGATCTACATATCCCTATGCGCCGCTTTAGAGGCTACCTCACTTGAGCTTCGAGACTTGACATTGCCATGACATTACCTCCGGCACTATAGAGCGTCCGCTACCACATTAGCCTTCCTAGGCTGATACTGAATGGTCAAATCATAATCCTTGATCAACTCGAGCCATCTTCTCTGCCTCAAATTCAGATCCTTCTGAGTGAAAATGTACTTCATGCTCTTATGATCAGTAAAAATCTCACATCTGACGCCATACAGGTAGTGACGCCAAATCTTCAGAGCAAACACAACAGCAGCCAATTCCAAATCATGTGTCGGGTAATTCTTCTTATGTGGTTTCAACTGTCTAGAGGCATAAACAATTACCCTTCTATTCTGCATCAGCACACATCCCAAACCTTTCAGTGAAGCATCACTGAACACCTGAAATCCTTCCGTACCTGACGGAAATGCTAACACTGGAGCTGAAGTCAGACAACCCTTCAATCTCTGAAAACTAGCTTCACACTCCGGTGTCCAAACGAAAGCTACTGACTTCTGAGTCAGTCTCGTCAAAGGCGTCGAAATCTGTGAAAATCCTTTCACAAACTTCCTGTAATATCCGACCATGCCCAAGAAACTACGTACCTTAAATACCGTAGTCGGTCTTGGCCAATCAGCAACCGCCTGAATCTTCTGGGGATCAACAGAAATGCCTTCTCCGCTCACCACATGCCCCAGAAATGAAATGCTCTTCAGCCAGAATTCACACTTGGAGAACTTGGCATACAGCTGATGCCGCCTCAAAGTCTCCAACACAATGCTCAAGTGTCTGGCATGATCATCCTCAGAAGCAGAATATACCAGAATATCGTCGATGAAGATGATCACAAACTGATCCAAATACTCCCTAAATACTCGGTTCATCAGATCCATGAAAATCGCAGGCGCATTAGTTACCCCAAAAGGCATAACCAAAAACTCATAGTGCCCGTACCGAGTAGTGAAAGCTGTCTTCACCACATCAGCCTCCTTTACCTTCACCTGATAGTATCCGGATCTCAAATCAATCTTCGAAAATACCGAAGATAAGGAAAGCTGATCAAACAAGTCGTCAATCCGTGGCAAAGGATACTTGTTCTTGATCGTGACTTTGTTCAAATCTCTATAGTCAACACACATACGGAGTGTCCCGTCCTCCTTCACAAACAGAACAGGTGCTCCCCAGGGAGAAACACTAGGACGGACAAAGCCTCTGTCTACCAACTCCTGAAGTTGAACTTTCAGCTCAGAAAGTTCTTTCGGTGCTATCCTGTACGGAGCTTTTGATATCGGAGCTGTACCCGGAAAAATATCGATAGAGAACTCCACATCTCTATCCGGAGGTAAACCAACCAACTCCTCTGGAAAAACATCAGCAAACTCCCGTACCACTGGGATCTCAGAAACAGAACTAACCTCCAAGTTCAGATCCCGCATCGAAGCAAAAAAAAATGGGCATCCCTTCTTCCACATTCTGCTCACCTCCAACACAGAAATCAGACTGGAGAGAACACCTCATAATCCCTGAAATACACATCGCTATCCAGCCATAAGCAAACTCACTTGCTTCTTCAAACAGTCAATCTGAGCCTCATACAGACTCAGCCAATCCATGCCCAGAATCACATCGTAAGAAGAAATCGGCAACAGAATCAAACTTGATTTCCACCTCTTGCCAGCAATATCAATTTCACAAAAACAAAACTTGCGAGCAATCAAATTACTTCCAGCCGGTAAAATCACAGAAAGAGAAACCGGCAACAAAACTGAATCCAAACGCAAAAGCTCAAAACAACGCTCGGACAGAAAAGAGTGACTAGCTCCAGAGTCAAACAAAACAAGATAGGGCTGATTAGAAATGTAAATCATACCTGTCACAACATCTGGAGCATCACGAGCCTCTTGCTGACTCAGGCAGTAAACTCGTGGCTGAACTGGAGCTGGAGCTGAAGCAACAGAACTACTCGGCTCCCTCTGAACCGTAGGTGGTCTCCGTGGTACAGAACTAGAACCACCACCTCTACCAGAAAATCCCTCAGGCCGTGGAGGAACAGTCCTCGGTCTTCCTGCTGCTGAACTGGCAGGTCTGACAAAGCCCTCTGATCCGAACTCAGAACGCCGATCAAATCCAGTCTGTGGACATTCTGCAATCCGATGTCCTGGCTGACCACATCGGAAGCACAGACCAGCCATCCTGTAGCACTGGCCAAGGTGTCGCCGTCCACAACTCTGGCACACAGGTGCCATACTGACAGATCCAGAACTCGTCGTACTGATAGCAGTACCAGACGACCCTCCACTCCTCCTGGAGTCACCAGATCCAGAATCAGCTACAAATCTCCTCTTCCCAGAGGAACTACTGCCTGAAGCCTAGCCTCCAAATCTCTTCCTACTCGCAGTTCACCGCTGCTGAGTAGCCATCAGGTCATTCTCTATCAGACGAGCTCTCTCTACAAGCTCAGAAAAGTCAAAAATGTGAAATGGTACCAGGGGCTGCCTCAGACTGTCTCGTAATCCCCTCAGAAACCTGTAGCACCTCTCAGCAGAAGTACTAACCAGCTGCGGAGCATACCTGGCTAATGCAGTAAACTCAGCCTCGTACTGCATCACCGTCTTGCTCCCCTGAACAAGCCTCAGAAAACTCTCCTGCATCTGTTGTCGTGCAGAAGGGGGAACGAACCAATCTCGGAACACCTCAGTGAACTCTTCCCAAGTAATCAAAAAGTTCAATCTGCCCTGAAACCTGACCTCCTGCTGGCCAACCCACCAATGCTCAGCCTCTCCATCCAACAGAAATATTGCCAAAGGTACCTTCCTATCTGACGGACACTGCATTTCGTCGAAGGTCTTCTCCAATCTCCTCAGCCACTCCTCGGCTGCTCTGGGCTCAACAGCGCCCTCAAACCTCGGAGGTTTCAATCTCAAAAACATCTGGAGATGTCTATCAATATCATCAGATCTGACGGTAGAAGCTCTGCTCTGAGTCTCGCTCATCATCTGAGCAACGAATGTAGCAAACTGAGACAGTGTATCAGCACCGGCCACTAAGGCTGTACTCCCCACTGGTGCTGCCTGACTGGCACTCTGCCCGTCTGTCATGTCTGGGTCTGGCTGATCCATACAAAAAATCCAGAAAAATCCGGAAAACTATCACAAAAATAACACAATAAAAAGCCAAACAAACCAAAATTACCCCAGACAGACTCACTTACAGATCACTTCCTATAGCTCTGTCTTACATTTCAACCAAATTCCAAAACCAATGCTCTGATACCACCAAAGCTTGTCACGACCCGACTCGACCGGGACGGATCCCGCCCGCACCGGGCCGCGACCAGCCAAACAAACAAACCAGGATCTGACTTTGGAATTTGCTTCAGAACTGATTCTTCCAAATATTTCAACTCAAAAACAGACGCACATAGCTACTATGAAACATCAAATGCAGCGGAACAAAATATTTATATTTTTCTTTCTTTTCCTCAAAACAATCATCTACAACTACAGACCATGGCTCAGACAGAAAGAAACAGAGCAGAAGAGCCATGTCTGTACAAAAATCAAAAAATACAAAATAATACCTATAACTGATCAGACTCTGAACTCTAATCCTAGACTTCCTTCCCTTTGCCCGAACCTGAAAACCACGCAGAAAACGAGGATGAGCTACAACAGCTCAGCAAGACATCAAACCTCCAATCAAAACTTCCAGAATCCACATCAAACACATCAGACAAAAATCCGTACAGAAATCGGAACAGAATCGTATATCAAATCAGAACAGAACAGAAATATCGAATCAGAACTGAGTCATATGGATCAAATCAACAGAATCAGAATCGTACAGAAATCAGAAATTCAGATCATATTGGAACAGAACAGAATCGTGTAAGAATCGTATCAGAATCATATCATACAGATCAGATTAAATTATATCGTACGGAAATCAGAAATCATATTAATTCAGAACATAACACAAGTCAGAACAGATTCCCTGACACTGACAGAATCTCAACGGATTCTGGCACCTTATGCCTCCCTTCCCAGACACTGACAGAATCTCTCGGATTCTGGCCCCTTATGCCTCCCTTTGTGCTCACGGCACCAGAACATATGTGCTTATAGCACCAGAACAGATTTCATCGGATCTGGAACAGAACAGATATCAGATTTCAGATTGAGCTCATTTCAGATTTCTCAGACACTAACTGAATCTCTTAGGATCCAGGCCTCTTATATCTCCCTTTATACAGCATATACAGATAGCATATCAATTCAGAAGAAATCCGGACGAATTCAGAAATCAGACAAAAATCGGGCAGCACAACGATTGTATACAGAATTTACACAATTTTTCCTGAAAAATCACAGAATACCAAATTTGCACAGAATGTAGATAACAACATTGCAAGACTTTAATTCTACTGCTCAGACAATTTTAGACTACACAGAAAAATACAGTCGACGGAAAACGCCGTCAAATCAAAACTACCCGGACAAAAATCTCCAAAAAATAACCAAAATGTGCACACTCGGCACGTTAACAACATACAGAAAATTACGCGGTAAAAACTGAACCAGACGAAAAATACGGACGAAAATCCCTTGCAAAAATCAATTCCGGACAGATAATACCGTCAAACACGACGGTTCTGAAAATTGAGAAAGGCGGATTGTGCCTTACCTTGCGTACAGCAATATCTCGAACAGTCTCGTCGGACGAAAACGGCCCCGCGTCGCCCGAAAATCAACTTTTGCAAATTTCACCTCGACCTTCTCTCTCCTCGGCTGATATTTTTGATTTTTCACTCTTCAAAACGACTGATTTCAGCTTTAAAATACGCTGATCGGCCCGGCCGATCGCACAATCGTCCTGGGACGATCAGACCAAAAACCCATCGTCCCGGCCGATTCCCTGGACGATCCTCAGGACGATGCTCTCTGACTTGTGCCATCCACTGATCGTCCCGGCCGATTCTCTGGACGATCCTCAGGACGATGCTCTCCGTCTTTTGCACTGAACTGATCGGCCTGGGACGATGCCCCTATCGGCCCGGCCGATACCTACAGGAAAATCACCTGGAGCAATCTGGGCAAATTCTGGAGCAATTCTTCAACTGATCGTCCCAGGACGATCCTGGAGCTGAAACAGAACTTCACAATATATATATATATATATATATATATATATATATATAATTATTATTATTATTATTATTATTATTATTATTATCATGAGATACAAGTACATGGAGACTCAAAACGCTATAAGAGTACAGACCACAAAAAAATGAGAACGTGTCAAAAAAGACGAGCCCGTAAACCCTCCAGCCTGTCAGTGATCCCAACTAGAGCCCAAAACTCTGACTGAGCGATCTGAAACTGCTCCATGGCCCGTGCTAGAGAAGAGTTTACCTCCAATACCTCTTGCTACAAAGATCGGTGATGCTGTTCCTCCCTTCTAATAAGACGATATTGTCGGTCATATCTCTCCTATACGTGAAGCGCCCGAGACACCACCTGCCTGATGTCCCTCCAGAGGTCCTGCACACGAGCTGTCAGCCCGTCTATCTCCTGAGCTATGTCAGAAGAACTCTGATGGTGTCTCTTCAGAGACTCTACATTGCGGCCTAGTCGGTTATGAACGTCATCAGCCCTCGCTCTGCAACTGACAACTATCCCCTCTAAATGTGGAAGCGTAATTATGGATCGGGTGATCGAGAGAGAGCTCAGTTCACAGATGCAGGACTCTGCCTCGAGGCACACCGCCTCCCAAAAAAGTAACTCAGTGGTACTCACCCCAAACTTGGCAAGTAGGCTAAGGAGTTGGTTTGCGGTAGAAAAAAAGTCATGCCAAGACTATAGAGACCTTGGATCAATACTGGAGACTAACTTCCATATAAGCTGCACCTAGTAACTACACATCTCAGTGGTCATGGAGGTCGGAGGTAGAGGAACATGACAGAGAATTTTCAAAGTGTAATCATATCCCTCAGGAACTGTACAAAGGATTATAAGCAATTAATATATAAAAAATATTATAATAATACATTTAAAATAAATTGACTCATAATAAATGCGTAATTGTGGAGGGACCCGCAGAGTCGGCCGGGTAACTGGCTGGAGAAAAAGAAGGGCCTACAAGGTCAATCGGATAAAGGGCTAGAGCAGAAGAAGAGCCTACAAGGTCGGTCGGGTTCTGACAAGGACAGAAGAAGGGTCCGCAAAGTCAGTCGGGTGGCTCTCAGGAAAAAGGGAGAACTTCGTGGGCACCAAGCCTAAAGGTGGTAGTGTGAACGAATGCCCTCTAAAGAACTCTAAAAGTAAAGTGGCTCCGATACTAGAAGCCTCGCCTGGACAGAATGACCCGTAGGGGTCCACCGAAAAAGAAAAGTCGTAGGAGGGTCCTGGTATACTGTAGCCCGTAAAATCTAATCTCCTCGGCTCCTGTGCACTCTCCCCAAGGTCCCTAGGAGAGGGACGGGCGTCTACAAACCTCTTTGAAGCAGTAGCACGCTGAGAACCAGCCCGTCGGCGAGAAGACCGGAAAGACTCTGCCTGAAATGGCACAGGTGCCACATCCATAACTCTGACAGGAGGAGCAACGTTTGTAATAGTAGCATGAGCCTCAATGTGTGTTCATGCACCAAGGAAACACATCAAATGACTAAATGTTTATTAAAAAAAACTAAGTGCTGACAAAAGGAAAGGAGGAGAAGGGGCAGAGAAGTACATCTATCAACTAGTCTCTGGAAGACCCCAACGAGACCTCTATCCCCTCGACAACCCAAGCTCTCGTACGCGACGCTTGAACCTCCTCGCGCAATGCTCCAAAGCAGGTCCGAAAGACTGTCGTACCCATGACAGTCGTGTGTACCTCACTTCTGTAGGAGCAGACGGCTGGGACAAAAGAAAGCTAGAGCCCGTCCCCAGCTTCGGCAAGTGTAACCAGGTCGAAGCTGCAGCGTAGAGGCGGGTCTCCAATAGAACTGTGTCTATGCGTCGTGTGTCCGGAACCCCAGGGATAAGTGGTCATCCATCGTAAGCTGTGGTCTGAAAGAACCCAAACTGTTTGGCCACCCGATTAGGCTGGTAGCCCTCCAAAGTCACTGTACTTCCAGAACGATAACATAACCAACCTGGTCGCACTTAATTTGGATAAGTCTAATTTGGATTCACTGGATGCATTGCAAAGGAAACCTGAGGTGATGTCCAAAAGGTTCTTATTTGTTGTTAATAACATTTGGGGTGAGGATGAGAAATGGCATAATAATAAATGAGAAAATGTGCTCGCCCCTCCGTCTTGTGGAAGTTTGGGAAGTAAAATTTTGGTAACAACTCAAACGGACTCAGTTGCACTAATATTTGCAAAGGTAATTAAAAGAGGAGAAAATAATTAAATTAGTGGGCCTAGAAGAAGACGAGTATTTGCTGCTCCTCAACTCTCATGCATTTGCTGGTGTAAAGAACCCCCCCTTATGATCATGATATATATATATATATATATATATATATATATATATATATATATATATATATATATATATTTAAGAGCTATTATTGGAGAGAGTTAAAATCTTTTAGGATCTCCATTGGCAACTAAAGTCATCGATGGTGTTCTGAAGGACAACTTAGATGAAAGGCATTGGAGGGCAATTCTGGCTATTAATTCCATCTTAAGACTGAGCTATAAAGTTTCGCCAAGGTTTCATTCTGCTACCACGTGTTCGAGAAGAGGCTGTGGAGAATATTGGAGGAAGTTGCAATTTAAAAGTGCTCAAAAGGGAAATTAAAAAAGGAAATTTTGGTACGCATTATTTGTGTTATAAAGAATATACATATTTTGATGAGGTATTTGCTCAAATTTTCAAAGTACCGAAAATCATCAATTTGTTGTACATATATGCTCCGTGCCTAAAAAAGATGTCTGAGTTCAAAATCTATGAATTTGGGCAGTTTATTCATCACAATTTCCTATCGAGGGGCATGAATAACCTTATAAATATGCATTACATGCATTTCCATTGGATGATTTTTCTGGAAAGGATAGAACCAGAAAGCTAAATTCTCTTCAACAACTAGATGGATTTTATGTTAAAGATGAGAATGGCCTTAGAAATGTAGAGCAGGAGCATATGAGTGAGCCTTGCCAGTTAAGAATCAAGCTTCTTCTTTAAAATGTGAAGGATGCCGAGGAGGCTTGCAGTGCCAAATTATGTGCCGAAAGGCAAAATTTCATTAATTGAGGAAAAATTCTGATTCCGCTGAGAGCGTGCTCAACAACCTTCAACCACACAATAATTTAAAGCAATTGCAAATATTTTTTTTATTCATGGGTGTCGAGTCTATAATATGGATGAACAATTTGTTGAGTTGTCCACACATTAAATCTCTTCCTTTGGAAGATGAAATAAGCAAGACTTGCAACATCAAGATATCTAATAATTACAAGCTACTCCATCCCGATTTCCCTTGGCAGACATGGAGAAATTAAGATTATTAATAATTGCCATCCCGTGCTTAACAATCTCATTAATGTGCTGTGGGTGTTACTAATGGATAGGCTGAAGAGTATCGCCTCCTTAGAAAAGCTGATTATCACAGATAATAATGATAAGACTTTGTTATTATCATTAATATAACAAAGTTTAAGAGATCAACCAAGCTAAAAGTCAAACAATAAAGTCATGATCAAATTAATGCTAACCTTGTATCAATCAAAACTCGTTTTGTCAGAAATCTTCTGAATCCCGGATATTTCGCTGAAGCAAAACCTCGGACAGGGCTCCCCCTCGGTTCAATGCACGGCTTCGTCGTTAAAAGAGAGCATAATGAACGAAATTATTTTTTTACACACAGCAACGCCTTCAAACTTCTGTCCGAGTTCCAGCTCTCAAACACCTCCTCTGATCAGCTCGCAACTCCACGCCAAACCACTCCCATTCCTTCTCACATCCACAAACAGCAGACTACACAACCAAACCTTCACTTCGGCCTTCCCTCTTCTCCTCTACCTACCATCCAAGGCCTCTAACCGCAGCAGCTCCCACCTCACACCTCCCAGCACCTTGCCGGAAGCTCCAACCAAGCCAAACTGCTTGACCACAGCTGCTCCGAGTCGTTAAACCACTCGAGCCTTCCCACTTGAGACCTGCAGTAAATCAAGCTTCTCAAATCTGCTTTCCTCCTCCACGATTCAGACCTCTGTGTTGCGCGAACTTTTGCGATCAAACCAGCCACCTCGTCCGTCAGTTTTCACGCTTGGTGTCTTGCCTTAGCCCACGATCTCCGCCCAAGTTCAGTCGAAGTATTTTCAGTCCAATCCCTTCACAGCTGCCCAATCGCGCTCAGATCTTCGCCCTTTACGTGAAACTTCAGCTGTTCACTCCCTCACTCTAGTGTAAAAAAAGGGAAGAAGCTGCCGAATTTAAAGCCTGTGGAGTTGTGTCCTTCTAAGTCCCTAACCGAGTGACTACACCTTCACTTTCCCCTTATACACTCACGTGAACTACACTTTCATTTCACCTTTCCGCTTCGTCAGAGCTACACTTTCTTTCAACCACTTAGTGAGAATCTTTTCTTTTTTTTATTTTCTTCTTACTTTTTACTTACTCTAGTTATTACTATGAGTACTGATTGCTAGTTAACGAAACATGGCATTATCAATAGCTCCATTAGTAAATATCATTAAGCATTTTCATTATCGTTGTTTGCTGGGAATTTTAATACATATGTATGCATATAGATATATGTGATTTAAAAAAAAAAAAAAAGAGATACAAAGGCAACAGCAAGTTTTCTTATGCATTCATTAGTAGAATGGTTTGTAAATTAATTTAGTTAATTATTTTATATTATAGTTAACTAAAATAATTTCACCAACTGTTAATATTTTAGTTGGTTAATTATTTTGTTTAAACTATTTTATATTATAGCAAACTGAAATAATTTCACCAACTGTTAATATTTTAGTTAGTAAATCATTTTGTTTTAGCTATTTCATATTATAGTTAACTAAAATAATTTCACCAACTGTTAATATTTTAGTTAATAAAATTAGTTTATTTAACTGTTATAGTTAATTAAAATAATTTCATTAACTGTTAGTATTATAATTAATTAAATTACTTTCACTAACTATTAATGTTATTGTTAGTTAAATTAATTGCATTAATTATTCATACTATAGCTAATTAAATTACTTTCATTTACTATTAGTATTATAATTAGTTAGGTTATTTTCTTTAGATATTTTCTTTTATTCGTTTCGTCGCCACCATCCCCGCCGCCGACATGCAAAGGTATAATCTCTAAACTCATATTTCCATTCTTGTCATTGGCGGCGAACTAGCAAACCTCCTACGCGCTCACGTAGCGTTGTGGGGAGGGAAGCTAGTGCAACGCCTACGACAAGGCCGGAAATCGCCTAAAATCCTTCTTCAATGCTAGCGACGAGATGGCAAACCCCCTACACGCTCACGTAGCGTTGTAGGGAAGGAAACCGGTGCGGCATTTGAGCCGAGAGGGATAAAATAAAATATATAATAAGTACCTCCAAACGCTCACGTAGTGCAGATGGGGGAAATAAATTGTGCTCTTTAACAACAAAAACTAAAAATCCCTTAAACACTTATGTAGCGGGCGGGGATAAAAAAAAATATATTTACAACCGCGGTGTCATTTTTGACACCTACCTGAAGCACTCACATAGCGTCGAAAGGAAGGTTGCCTTTTGGTTTTTCCCCTAAATGGGGAAGACCCCGGGAGGCTGCCGAAATTTTCACTGAAATACCGGACTTGGACAAAATTTGGACAAATTGAACAAGTACTCAAACTTGAACTTACAAGGACTACATGGGACATATAACTTGAGCTTGCTACTTGAACTCAAGCAAAGACGGACCAAATTTGGTTGGAACATCAAGTGAACCAAATACAAATAATTTGAAACTTGAATTTGCAACATTAAATGAACTCAAATTTGAATAAATGAGCAAAAGACTTAAAATCAAATCAAACTTCAAATTGAGGAATTTACAATCAAAGTGAAAATGTTTAAATCAAGTGACAATTTTGATCACACAAATGAGCATTAACAAATCAAATTGAAGGTGTAAGAATTTGCTTATAAAAAATGACTCATGATGAATTGCTAAACACCTACTTGTGAGCTCATGTAATAAGCCACAATCAACCTAAAGGGAGAGTATATAACATAAGTGCATGCTTTTCATCTTAATCATGGATGACATATTCACGAAGAACATATGAAGAATATGAAATGAATACCAAGATCTCCCTCTAATCAATGATAACTAGTTCATAGACAAATGCAGTAGTTATCTACAAATGTTAAAGGTTGACGTATAAAGAACCTATTGAAATTGCTTGCAAGCAATGATACAAGGCATGCAATATGTATTAAAGGGTACCATTGCCAGTTGAAATGCAAACAATAATCAATGATTTTTAGCAAGTACATGTTATGCAATTGCAAGAAAATGCACAAGAATGTCTCAACAAACTATACAAATCATATGCCAATAATAGAAGTATCCTTATCAATCTTGCGAGAAGACAAGGTAGTCATTGCAAGCAATGAAGTCTCTTGCCAACACACTTAATGTAGCATGCAATGATTACAGAGATACCTCTATAGTCAATAGCAATTCAGTGCTAGACAAGTACTTTGCAACATTGCCTTGTGAATAACAAAGCTGAAGCTAATACAGTCGACACAACAATCATGTAAGGAGATGTAGTAATCTTTTCTACATCCACCTAAGAGCACTGACGAAGAGATATAAACGGTACAAGGCGATACAACTTGTCCACGAATGATTATAGAAGGCATGTCTACAAACAAGTACATGAAGAATTGTGGAAGAGACAGCATGTCTGTAGCGCATTTAATGTACCTACCAATTGTTGTGGCAAAGACACTAACACCTCCATGGTTGATAATTGTCCAACATCAATCAAATACACCGGCCCTCTATAAGCAAGGACAGATGATGTATAGTGAAGTACAAATATCTCAGGGGTTCTAGAATATTCATCATACATACTATATGTTATTTGCAGACAGAAGCAAATGAGATATGACAAGTGCAAATACATGCAATTGTCTACAAACGAAAGCAGGAGATTCGTTAGTGCATTATGATTCACTTGCAGAAAGCAATAAATAGTACAAGATAGTCTATCTGTATAAAGCAGCAAATAATTCAATACAGAAGCTGCTACAACACGCCACCGGATCTGCAACCTTAGTACAAGCAAATAGAAGGCGTCAACAAAGTCTGAAATAAATACCCCCCGCACATGCACCGTAGTTTGTATACACATAGGTACACTAAAAGGGGGGGTATACAATCAAGAACCCGCATAGGCCGCGGTGAGCGTGTTATTAGTATACACTGACGTTTAGGGATGCTGCGCAGGTCAATAAATGTGAACCCGATCCTCTTAAGCAAACAAATAAGAGTTGACAATGTTTAACAAATAATTATGAAATGCCCCCCAAACACCTGCATGGACCCCGTCAAGCGTGCTATTGGTACACACGTGACGTCTAAGGATGCTGCGCGGGTCAACAAGTCAATTCAAGTTCGAATCCGATCCTTCTATACGGATCAATAGGAGTCGACAAGGTTCGAACAATCAAACAAACATACGATTGCGACGATCAGTATATTTGTTTTAATACATTCATATTAGGCCTTCAAGGCCTATAAACAAGAAAATTCACAAACAAGGGCATAAAACCCACGAAACCTGATCCCCTATCGACAAGTTGATAGGGTCGACAAGATTTAATCAAATAAAAATGACCCTAAACACCCCGATGATGGCCGTGTTGAATGATAATCTCAACCGGATGAGTTAATTTCAAATGTCTTCCAATGCCACCCAAATACTCACAAAAATCCAAAAAATCTCAAAATCCCAAAATCTCAAAAATATTTAAAATTGAAATCTAACTATCAAATAACTTAAAGCAAAATACATCCACCCTCCGCAACAGTTTAATGGGGTGGACAAATTGAAGTTTCCATCAGCTCACAAAGAGCCAAATGTCTAGTCGAAAATATCACTTGGATCAATTCTCAAACAATCTCCTGCTAATAAGGACGTGTTACGTGTCCTCTAACCGGCGATTTTGCTGCCAAATGGCACCGCAGGATAAACGATTATGACCCGGGGCCCTCTGAACCTAGTGGTTTTGCCACCAAATGGCACCACGAAATACCAGTTATGGCTAGAGCTGATACGCTCCTTATTTGCATTAAATCCTTGAGAAATGAATCAATAGGATATGATCGATAGGGCACAAAGCCCTTTGTTAGCTAAGGTGGATTCAAATTTGTCCCCTTAGACAAATATTCACCCCAGGTCTACAAGGTACCCTTGAATGAAGCAACCCATGGCTACCGATAAGGATCCTTCTGTCAGGTTGGGTCGACTACCTCCTCTGACTAAGTAGACCAGGGACCACGATGGCCCGGGACGACGGAACCATGGGATCTTGATCGGGTCCATCATCCATTCCCCCTTAGTACAAGATGGTGCAATCTTCAATTTTAAATATCAAATTTTCAAGTCTTCCAATCTTTCAAATTCTCAAATTCAAATCCAATTCCCAAATCCAAAACCTATGCTGCTATTATATGTCAGATACTACATATTCTCTACATATCTGATCGACGATTAGCCTTAATCGAAAGTTCTCTCTCGTTAGTGGGAGGGGTAATTAACTATAGGGGCTTGCGCCTATAGGAAACCAGAACTCAGTTCATAAAGTCCTTGCAAAATGAGGGCGAAATCTCTAAATGACTTATTATTTCTAAATTATTTTTAATATTATCCCTTTTCAATTTTATACACTATTTTTGAAATATAAAAATTATAAAGCCGTATCCAACCCATGTCCATGTCCTATATTTTTAATAATTGACATGTCCCGTGTTTGTGTCTGTGTCGTATCCGTGTCCATGTCTATGCATTATAGATAAATTGTATGCAAACTCAATCACATGAATTATCAAATTCCCCCAAGATATATAGACATTAGTAATTTTATCAGATAATGTAATATATCTCCCTAGCTTTTATTTAACACATCAATTTATTCATCAATTTGTAGGATGATAAATAGTTGAAAATTTATGTAATCAAAATTTTAATAAAATAATTCCTAAAAATTACATCTCAATTAATAAATAATAGCTTTAGGTAAACTATATAATTTAACTACTTCATTAAAATATAGTTTAAAAATACGAGATGCATACATAATTTTATGACATGGTATGAAATGTATCATTTTTATAATACATTCTACAACTAAAAAAATAGATCATATTATCTTAGAGCTTGTGACAAACATAATATAAAATCCATACTAAAATCCTCCAATAGTTTATACACAATTGGTAAAGGTGTATATAGCATTGTCTTCATTAAAATATAGTTTAAAAATATGAGATGCATAAATAATTTTATGACATGGTATAAAATGTATCATTTTTAGAATACATTCTACAACTAAAAAATACATCATATTATCTTAGAATGCATGCATGCAGATCAGGAAAGGCAGAAAGTGGCCAAACAGCAAGCTAGAACGGACTAAAATATTATGGTGTGATGGGGTGGCGGTGAAAGAAAGGGAAATATAGATAATATCTGCAAAAATTTAAACTGGCATAAATTTTAAGGCATAGTGAAATCTTACAGAATGTGCATGACCAAATCTCTTCCACTGTATTTATATGAAACATGCAGAATCAGAAAATATTTAAGGTAAGAAAACACTGAAGTAGGAAACTAGAGTGGTCAATCAGGATGTCATCAGTGCACAAATGCACACATAAACATATACAAAACACTTCTCAAGTAAGAACTTCTCTCAAAAAATGTACGCTAAAATTCCCCAAGCCTATGCAACCAAAGTTACTTAGTAGAGTTTGATGCAAACAAATTACCTACGATGCACCGACACTTTTCTCAAAGAGGTATGTAGTGCCCGAGACACGAATCCGACACAACACGTGTCCGGCATGCCTCCGACATGTGTCGGACATGCTGTAGACTTGTCCGATTAAAAAAATATTAAAAACAAATTGGACACGCATGTCTAAAATATTTTATAATTTTGTTTAAATATAATTTATTCTATTTCAATTTTTTATTATTAAAAAAATAAAACCTAAATTTCTTATTTTCTTTCCAAAGCCCCAAATCAATTGCTCATAGTCAATATCTCATTCCCCGAATATTCTCATTCTCATTTTCATTTCTCTCTAGCAAGTTACGACTAGGGTCTAACAACAATGCACGATGCTATTTGTTCAATGTTGTCACAACATCAATGTTTTAAAATCATCTCAACATTGAAGTCAGATCGATGTTGTCTTAACATTGAAGCATGATGCCATCAATTTTTACACTCACAATCATGCATCTACATCATCTAAACATCTCATCTTTGCTTAACGTAATCTCAACATCGAGGGCCGATGTTGTCTTAACATTGTGCCTGATGCACCATTGCACAACATCCATGATTGACTCTTGATAACGCTGTCATCTCTCATCTCAATGCCTGACATGACATCCACGTATAACTCTCAACATCCTAATATTAATTATATAAGTATAAAATCCTAGTTAAATGACTTATTATTTATCAATTATTCTTAATACTCTGCTTATTCAATTCTATGCACTGTTTTTAAGATATAAAATTATAATAATATGTCCAACCCATGTCCGTATCACATATTTTTATTAATAGACATGTCCCGTATCCGTCTTTTCGTGTCCGTGTCTATGCATCATAGGCACGTACACATGAATCTCTGTCAAGAAACTAGTGTTACTACAGCACTTCATAGCCTGATGCATCAGTCCGTGCGTCTTTTCATTGAAGTTCATAGATTTTAAGTGCTTATTTATTCCTCTGTTATTTTTAAATTACTTAATAGGGTCGTTCCTTTCCAAGCTGCCAATCCCTATCCTGTCTAAGCTCTAAGATAATCAGCCCACCCATTTCATTGCCAATTTCTATTGATTCAATTGTCGAAGGTATTGTCCTAAGTCATTTTTAAATTCCACACGTGAATAATCTTTTAAATTGCAATATTGCTATTGAAATTAGTTTAGTTTGGGATGGAAGTGTGGGATGAAGACTGAAATGCAAAAAATACTAGGCTAAATCTATGATGACATAATAGTGATTGAATAAATAATTGAAATAACTGATAACATCATCAGTAAGAATTAAGTCAATTTCGCTTTTTTCTTTCTTTCTTGGTCTTGTCATGGTAAACTGTAAAAGTTATCAATTCCTGCTTCGATATGAAAATAATTGTTCACCTTGGTAGAATAGGGGCTTTATTGGACTTCTGTCGATGGATAAGTTACTTCCTTTTCAGAGAATTGAATGGAAATTTACATTGGATAAGGATTAGAATTGGATTAGTTCTACTGTTACCAAGAAGAGGTTATCCACATTGCCACGCGCTCATATCAGTGGCTAGTAGTGCTAACTTTAATGGGTATAATTGGAGCCATCTGTAGTTAGTTTATTAACAAACACCTATGTTGCACCAATACAGATACGGCAACACGAATACGACACGATATGGATACGGGACACGTGAACTCTTAAAAATATAGGATACGGATACGGCACGGACACGTCATTATAATTTATAAATCATACATAAAAATTAAGAAAGCAATCAAAACATAATATTTGAAATTACAAAAAAAATGAAATCAACATCATTTGTAACCTTGTAACTTATAATATCAAAATAAAAGTAACCATTAAATGTCTAGTACAACAACAAAAGCATAAACGTAAATTGTCTAGCATATGAAGTTTCAACTATTCAATAGAAGGAAAGATATGATTAGCTTCTTTATTGGTTTGTCTTTGAACTTCTATATCATCTTCAATAAATATCATAGTTCCTAATTCAGGCTCATCAAGTAAAAGTTTAGCAATTTCTAATATTCACATATCATCAAGAGACTCAAATGCATCTTTGATGATGATAAACTATCAAGAGAGTTCTTTAAATCATGCATGATCATAGTTTTTAGGCTCTATTAAAGAAAATGGATGGTTTTGATCATATATTTAAAGTTCAACCAATATTAGAATGGGAAGAGGACGATCATTCTTCAATTGCATAATCAATACAAAAACAAAACCATGCCATGACTTGGCACCTTTATGGCATACACAAAAAAGAACAAAAAAATTTGGAAACAAACATCAGAACAAATGGCACTCAAACTATTAGTGTCAATGTGAAGGTATTATTTACAAGAAACTTCAATGTAGAAACATGTCTCATGTCAATTTGAAATATCAAATAAAGAGAAACAAAAAGACAATTCAACTCAAAACAAAAGCATTTACTATATTTAAAAAGTTTCAATTCATTTTGGTGAAAGAAGCGGTACAACTTGGTTAATGTAAATAAAATAGAGTTGGCACTATAATATCTAGTGAATATAAGATAATTAAAATAATGTTTTGTGATTTAAACATATAACACTAGTGTTAGATGATTAGAAAGGAAAAGACGTAGAACAAATTTAAAATGGATAGACGTTGTTCAAAATCATTTGCAAATAATAGGTTTAACATCTCAAGACACAAGAACAAATGAAAAATGAAATTGACAAAGTTTTCCACAAGTAGTTGGGATAATGATGATGATAACTATCTATGAGCAAAGGAAAGACATATAGCTAAACAATGATACCATGCACTATGAAGAATGTTAAATAGCCAAAGAAAGTTGGATATTCTTTCAAAAATATTAATCAACTTTTTTACATTACATGAAATAGAAATTGAACTAAAGCAGACAAAAAAAAAAGGAAAAAAGCTCAATTTTTTGTAACCTTGCCATTTTCTTGCTTTATTTACCAAAACAGAGCTAAGATATATTGAAGCACAATAACTCAATGGCACAATTTAAAGCCAATATAGAATTTTTTTAACATGTTTCAAACTATCTGAGATGACCCCTTCAAAAACTAATTGATGATACCTGCAATGAAGATGATGAAAGTTCATTAAAATGGTAATTTAAACTTTGTTAAAGCGTTTCAATCTTCTCAGCTTGGATAAACCTTCTTACTTTTACTTCAAGAATGCTCAATTGTTCACTACAGTTAAAAAAAAAATTACTTCTAAATTTCCTACAAGCACTCGGATCTTGAAATGATTTCTTAGCATTAAACACAGCATCTCACTTCTCGACACCAATAGCAATCCAATAATCCAGGAAATAAACACGATTACAGTTGTCTCTAACATGATTCACTACTTTTGCAAAGTAAATTAGCGTGTAAAAAACAAAGCCTATGTACAATAATACTAGCATATTCTTACCACATAATGACTGCATAACTGCATATCTATAGCTAATCCCAATTGGTTCTTAAAACTGGGTCAGAATCTACCTTAAAATCAATAGGCATCTTCCAATCAACATTTTAGATCCTCACTCAAGTAATCATTGATTCTCCAGCATGCAATCCCAAAATCTAATCACAGCATAAAATTAGTTTTCCCCTAGAACCCTAATTATCGACAACGTCAAAAAAACCAGTATTAACCGAGAAAACCTGCACTCATATCTTTTTACAAAAACAACTATTCAAAAATACTGCATTGACCCACAATCAATGTCGAATCAAGCACATTACCGAGCAAAAAGGGTCTCGATTCCTAGACTGTTCTGAAGAAAGAAGCAATTTGATAAAGTGTCAAGTATTACTTGGTTTTGCTGCTTATTCTTCAAGGTCGTCGAATGTGTGACGGCCTGAGCACCGATATCCCCCAATCCCCAGAGGATCCCCGAACTGATCACCTGGGTCTTCACCGGATGCACCTCCATGCATTTCTGGTACAATCTCCATAACCTCAACATCGGTGGAGCGGTCAATCGATTAGTTCACAGAGGAAAAAATTTTAAGATTTTCGGCACTTTCGCTGATTCAAGCAGATGAGGAAGAGGCTCCGATCAAAAAATTGCTCCTCCGCGTCCTACTTCCGCAACTCTTCCTCGACACGATTATATGAAAAGGGCAGCGTTATTTCAACGCGAATACATATTCTAGGTATGTTTTATTTTATATTGCCTCATAATATACTCAATTGATTAAATATATTTGTTTATTTATTTACTTATTTATTTTTATTTATGTTGAACTAAAATATATTTATTATATAAAAATATAAGTCATAATCTTTGATTAAAAATAGGTGAACTTTTGAATAACAATGGTGTTGAACACCCCTCTTCCGCGCACTTCTGTCTCCCGCAATCTCCAAATTCGTATGATAACTCCGTGTCGTTTGTACTTTCCAACCATCTTTGATTAGTAACATTATATTTTTGGTTATTTTTATTTGAATATGTTCATCGTCGACGTATATAAACTATAATTAGAATGAAGCTAAAAAAGAACCCTAGATTAAAAAAACGAACAATTTATGAACTTATAGTAAAAAATTTTGAATCTTTGATTGCACACAAAAATTTAAATTCTAAAGCACAATAGACATTATATTAATTGTTACAATTATATATAAATTTTGTTTAAATCATATTCAAACTTTAATTCCGACTATGTTTGAATATCATTTGCACCAAGTTCAAATCTAGTTTGAAATATGCACAAACAATGCTTGAATATGATTATATATAAGGGCATTTTAGTAGTTTGCCCCCTCTGAAAAAATACTTTTGCCCCTTTTTTGCCCTAACATCCCGCGACTGGTCTCATTCTTCCTCTTCGTGAGTCGTGAACTTTTATTTGGTCCGGTGAACGTACGCAACTCTACGTTCGACCGCTAGTAGAATCGCGCCACGCGTTTTCACTATTTACCGCGTGCCCCGACAACCCGACCCGGAACAGACCTAAGATTGCTCGGTATTGCTCGATATTGCTAGGTATTGGTTGATTTTGCTCGGCAATAACAAATACCGAGCAATATCGAGCAAATACCGAGTTGTACTGAGTTTTTTCTAGCAATACCAAGCAAATCCCTAGCAATATCGAGCAAATCCCGAGCAAATATCGAGTTGTACCGAGTTATAGAAAAACTCGGTACAACTCGGTATTTGCATGATATTGATCTTCACAGAGCGGTATTTCTCATTTTTATAAAGCAATACCTAGCAATACCGAGCAAATACCGAGCAATACCGCGAAAATCGCGAACATAGCATTCCTGGGTTCCGGTCCGGGTCAAGTCATCGGGCCGCGCGGTAAAAGAGTAAGAGCACGTGGCGACATGTTATTGGCGGCCGAATGTAGCTCTACGTCCGGTCAGAGGACGTAATGATTGTTCGTGAATCGCAAGCAGGCCGCAGCTCTCTTCCGTCTTCCCTCTTCTTCACGCGGCAGCAGGTAAAACTTGTTTTTGCCTTCAATTTCACGTTTGTTCTGAATTTTTCTATGCAATATTTTCTTTCACATTCGCAGTTCAGTACGTAGGTGCTGGAATTTGCTGCAATTTTTAATTAGGTTTCAAGTCCTCTATTTGCTTACAGATATATGCTGTTACGTATTAATTTATCTGAAGCTAATGTGAGAAAGTCGTCATAATTTTAAGATTTAATAAAGAAAATTTATATTTTAATTTATTTTATAAAAAATGATAGTTATATGACAATAGAAATGTCTATAGAAATGTTTTATATTTCAAAAAATTTCTAATATTAAAAAAATGATATTATTATTAGAATAATATTCAATTTTGTTGCGTCCAAGAGTATTCGTGGCAGTAGAGAAATATAAAATTTAGCGTCTTAGCGTTGTATGAAAATCCAGCATGCAATCAAATAAGTGAGTGTGTAGCATTCATAGGAGACACCAATATTTTTACGTGAAAAATTCCTAAAAAGGGGAAAAAAAACCACGGGGTCTAGCCCAGTTTGAATGAATCCACTAGTATTGCAGTTGATTATAAATGAGGCCCTTCCTTGGGAGAAGGCCTTAGCTTGATGTACATTTTATAGAATACATTACATGATGTGAATACAAAGAATCACTATTGACGTGTTCGTTTGGTCGGGAGGACCATAGTCTGGTGACGGAGGTCAGAAAGACTGTAGTCTGCGGACGACGTAAGCCAGGAGGACCGTAGTCAGCTTGCAACGAAAGTCAGAATGACTGTAGTCGGTGGGTGACGTAAGTCAGAAAGACCGTAGTCGGCATGCGACAACGGCGGGAGGAGTCTCTTCCCTCCTATTCTTCTCTTATCCTCTTCTTCTTCCTTTCTTCTTGCTTGGGCCCCCTCTCATGAGAAATGAGTGGTCTATTACAATGTAAATAATAAAGATAAAATTTGAAGAGCATATGTTTTGATGGGACCCCATTAATTGAGAAATCATCAATTTTCTCAAATTTTAATTGGAAATATTGCACATATATTTAATCCAAAATGGTTTGACAAATATCATAATTGGCTAGAGTACAACGTGCAGAAAGATGGCATTTTTTTATTATTATTTTTACGGCTTCCTATTCAAGCCACAATAGCAATTTATTAAAGGCCAATATGATGAAGACTCATTTATTGGTGAATTGTTCAAAAACTAGAAAAAGAAAGAAAAACTATTAAGTCACATTGGAGAGCATAATGGTATACACAACATGGTCAGAACCCCATTGGGGTCAAAGCCTCGACCCCCCCCCCCCCCCCCTAACCCCTCAAAAATTTTAAAAAAAAATTGTTTATATGATTTTATAGGTAATTTATCCATCTTCATTTATTTTTTAGTCTTTATTAGAAGGGTTTTTAGGCAATTGCCCCCTTAAAAAATTTAAAATACTATGGCCTTTAGGTATTGCCCCCCAAAATTTATTCCGGGGGGCACCGCCCCCTTGGACCCCCGATATATATGCCTTATAAGTTTGCCCCCCTTGAAAATTAGGGCTGGTTTCGCCCCTGATTTAAACCTATTCCAACAAAACTCCTTTGTTTTGTGCTTTCTATCTTTTAGGGAAATGATTCATTTAAATTGATTTGTCATGTATATAGATGTTCAAACATACTTGTTTAATGTTTTGCAATTATTTTCTTCATTGGAATCAATTTTTGGGTTCTTTATATTACAATGTATACATGATTTTGCATGGTGATCTTAAATAATTTTAATGTTGATGTCTCCAGAAAATTCATTTGAATATCATAAATTTCAGAGTAGTATTTAATTGAATAAATTTCAAGAATAAATTCAAGAATATCTAAACTCTGATTTTAACAAGCTTATAGTTGAACTGAATGTCTCGATGAGAAGAACTCATTAGCACTATAAGTGATCTGATCTAAGTCTAAATAAGCCCATCAAACACTCAACGTGTATTTGGATGATTTCGGATATTTATTAAAGGATTAGACAATCTTTAAATACTATGTGCTTATAGCCAAACCGAGCGGCTCAACGAGATGAAGCCAATAGGAACAATATCATTAAATTCTAAGGTCATTATGTAAAAAAAAAATTAAATAAATCATCTATAATTAAATAGATTTATATGAGTCATTTGATGGAGTTTGTTGAATTATATCCAAATTTATCAAAATAGTTGTAAAGGCTATTTCTCCCAGGATCGTCCGGGACGATCAGGGACATCGTCCGGGACGATCTGTACAGAATTGTGAAGAAATCTGTGTGTTCGTCTGTACAAACCTGGAACAGTCGGGACGAACTGTCGGGATGAACTGAACCCGAGGGTTTCGTCCCAGGACGACGAAATTGGAATTAAATTTCGTCAAGACGATCTGTGTATATGGGAGATCGTCCCGGGACGAACAGGACATCGTTCGGGACGATCATGTGTATTAAATATCTGAATAGTGTCGTTTTGAAGAGAGAGAAAGTCCAGGAGAGAGAAAACCGAAGGAAAAGAGGAAAAAGAGGATTTTTGGGCGACTCTGGTTCGTTTTCGTCCGTCGCCGTAGTTGAAGAAGTTGACCGGCACGAGGTAAGGCACATTCCGCCTTTCTCAATTTTTAGAAACGAGGCTTTTGGCGACTTTTCTGTTTTGATTTTCGTTTCCGTTAACGAAGAATTGCACTTATTTTGTATTGGAAAATATTTTACCGTGTAACTTTTGATATGATTCTGAGATGATTATTGTGCATATTTTGAGTATTTTCTGGAATATTTTTATCGGGTATTTTGGATTCTGCAGCGTTTTCATCTGATTGCAAATTATCAAGAGATTGAAAAATAGTGTGTCAGTACAATGAAAGTCTTATAATGTTGCTGTACAAGTTTTGTGGTAATTTGGTAATTTTTTAAATATGTGAATTCTGTGTAAATTCCGTACACTGCCGTTATGCCGCTGAATTTTCATACGATTTCTAAATTTTCTGAAATAAGATGATTTGAATGAGTTTGTGCTATCAGAAGGGAGTTATAAGGGGCCGGAATCCTATGTGATTCCGTTGTCTGGGCCAGGGATTTCTGAAATCTGAAATGAGCTCTAAAATCTGAAAATATTCTGGAACCTCTGATATCTGTTCTGTTCTGGTGCTATAAGCACAATGGGAGACATAAGGGGCCAGAATCCGTTGAGATTTTGTCTGTGTCAGGGAAGGGAGGCATAAGGGGCCAGAATCCGTCGAGATTCTGTCTGTGTCAGGGACATCTGAAATCTGATATCTGAATATGTTCTGTAAATTATTTGATTTCTGATTTCTGTACGATTTTGTCTGCTTTATGATTTGAAAGTTTTAAATAGCTATTCTGAACTCTGAGATGAAATATGATTTACCTGATTTCTGGCCATTTTGTGATCTGTTCTGTTTTTTGAATTCAATTCTTCTGTATCTGTAATCTGATTCTCGATTGACCAAGTATCTTATGTTTCATATACGAATTCTGTACAAGTTTCTGAATTTCTGGTGACTATTATTCTGATATGTTTTTGTGTGAGATTTCTGATGATTTTAATGGGTGAGTGATGTCTTGCTGAGCTGTTAGCTCATCCTTGTTTTCTGTGTGGTTTTCAGGTTCTAGGAAGGGGAAGGAAGTCTTGGACTAGAAGTTCTGAGTCTGATCAGTGATTAAGTATTTTGTACTTTTAATTTTTGTACAGTCATGACTTTTCTGTTTTGTTCTGTTCTTTCTGTCTGTAAGCCATGTATTGTATCTGTATATGATTATTTTGATGAAAGAAAAGATAGATGAAATGTCCTATGATTGAAGATTATAGTAGCTATGTGTTTGGTTTGATCTTTGAAAGAAAGTCTGAAGCAAATTCCAAAGCTAAATCCTAGATTTATTTGGCTCCGTCGCGACTCGATGCGAGTGGGATCCGTCCCGGTCGGGTTGGGTCGTGACAATAGTCATCTAAAAAAAAGCTATAAAAATAACTCAGAAGTTTCATGAATTTTGGAGCTCCACATGAGCAACACCTTTAGACAATTGTCTGATCGCCGTTGGGCCACCACTTGATGTCGTCATCAGAACGCCACCTAATCTTTCCCATTGGACTAGCACTTAACCACCAACATTGAACCACTACTGTGGAAACATCCCTCGGCGACCATCGTCGGACCACCAATAGATCACCACCATCGAAAAATCACCCGAATGCCATTGTTAAAAAACATCCCAAATGTTGCTGTTGGAACACCTGTGAGACCTCGTTCCCTTACTGTTCCTCTCTGATTTGGATTTTCCTCTCAGAATCGTCCGGGACGATAGTGAGATCGTCCAGGCCGATCTGCACTGTAGAAAATATCATCCTGAAAATAGTCCTGGGAACCGTCCAGGACGATATTTTTGGTCTGATCGTCCCGGGACGATCTGGCGATCGGCCGGGCCGATCTGCGATTTTTGTCGTTCGTTGCTGTTGGATATTTTGTTTGTCTCGCTGTAAGGACTCCGAACCCTACTTCTGTTTTCGAAGATCTTGAGGTTTTGCAAAATGGTGCTCAGATTTGTGTTTTTGTAAGTGATTTTCGTGCCTGGTTTGGTACTGGCGAAGATTTCACCGCATAACTTTTGGTATGTTGTAGAGATGATTATTCTGCACGTTTTAAGTATTTTCTGGAAGATTTCGTCCGGTCCGTTTTGATTCTGCGGGGTTTTATTTTGACTGTAATTTATTATGATGTCCGAATTGGTTTGAGCAGTAGAAGAATAGTCTTATAATATTGCTGTGCACGTTCTGTATTAATTTGGTGGAATGTAATTTCTGGAGATTTTTGTGTAAATTCTGTAGACTGCCGTTACTCTGCCCGATTTTCGTACGATTTCTGATTTTCCCGAAATTGATAGATTGAATTGATATGTGTATGACTATTGATCTGATTATTCTAGATTTTTTTAATATTGCTTATTGCATCGATTATTGCATTGACTATTGATTGGATTGATTGATTGTTACTGAAAGACAAGTGGGAACCTGGTTGAACGTTGGTTGGAGATAGATCTTGACCTGTACAGGATGGTGGGCCGACGGGCTTTCCTTTAAACCATTAATCATTGATATAACGATTAGGAGTTATAAGGAGTTTTATATGCCGACGGGCGGCCGACGGGCAAAAAGAGTGACGACTCTTCTTGATAGAAACCAACGTACGGATATCTACAACAGCAATATGGATTCTACAACAGCACTATTGATAATAGCCAGTTTAATCTGGTTGATCATAGCTAGTGTTTGTGCTTGTCGAGTAAGACCATTGTATGGAATTGTATGATCTTGCATCGTATGGATTTCTTGAAATGCATTGATTTATTGATTTCCGATTGATTTATCGATATTGATGTGGATTTATAGATTTATTGATATCGTATGGATTTCATCGACGGATTTATTGTATTGTATTGATTCATCGCTATCGATTATATCGACTTGATTTATGGATTATCGATCATGGACTATGGACTATGGATTATGGATATGGATTGTATTGATTCATAGACGCCGGCACCGACATTGATATGGATTCTGTGTATTGATTCATAGATATTGATATCGACATTGATATAGATTGTATTGATTGATAGATATCGACATCAACATCGATATGGATATGATATGGACATATGGATACTATTGATACGACAGATCCTGATATACTATTGATGCATTGATACATTGATTCATTGTGCCGATGATTGATTGATTGACTGGATTGATCGACTAGATCGACTTTATTGAATTGATTATTGCCATATAGATCTGAGTTATCGTAGAATAGATTTCTTTATTGAATTGATTGTATTGATATTCAATTGACCTGACGATTTCGTTGTATGAATTTGATTTCGATTGTTTTGTCGATATGTTGATTTGATCGTTCTATGGATTCCCAACTGATTGATATGATTGACTAGAAAGTGCTTTATTGATTGAGATGATTTCCTTATTGTAGCATCACGCGTCGTCATTATGGAATGGTTCTCACGAATGTATTGATATTGAATATCGCATATTGACATCGAGTAAATTGTATTGAATAATTGACTGACTGATTTGTAATAGTACGTTCTGACACGAGTCTCTTATTGATTGATTTGATGTTATGAATTGCTATTGACTGAAATAGATATTCAATTGATAAGATGAATATGATAGATACAATAGATTGACTAGACGACACGACTGATTGAACTGATAGTATTGATTGACAGAAACTGCTACGATGAATAGATATTGACTGAAAGCACTTATTGATTTGATCGCTGTGACGTATTGATTTATTGATTCTTTTGCCGCTGTATTGACTATTGAGTATTGATTGATTCGATTTGATTTGATTTCCGTACCTGCATAGATTCATTGATCATAGCTGACTTGACTTGATTGACCTGCATATTATTTTGATCGTGCTTTGATTTCAGTTGTAGGCTTTGGTGACCTGCTGGGCTTGTAAGCTCATTATATGTGGTTGATAATTTCAGGTGCAGGGCCTCCAGCTTGAAGATCTTTCTGCCGAGTTCTGTAGCTTTTAGTTCTGTAGCTCTTTGTTTTGTAGCCTTGGTAGGCTTTCTTTTGTAGCCGGTGCGGCTATTGTACATGTCTCTTTTGGGACTTTTTATCTGTACTCTGTTTGTACCACCTGTGAATTATAGTATCTGCTGCTATTTCTTTTCTGTAATGTAATTATCTCTGGCTTTGGATATATGTATGCATGGATTGATATGAACAACAGATAAGGAATTGATAGAAAAAAAAAAGAAAGAGAGGCAATAGAACGATCATATGAATCCTTTCGCTACACGGATCTTGGGGACGTGACAACACCATCTAACCTTTGACTGCACTTACATCGACTATGAGCAGTTAATCACTACCACCCAACTATGATTTGTCGATCACTACCTCCCATCTATGTCCTTTTGACCATAGTTGCTTGACTACAGCTCCTCAACTTCCATCGCTTAACTACGATTTCTCTGATCACTATCGTTTGACTACATATAAGAACCAACTGTTGTCACCCCAATTATAGTGTTTTGGCTAATGTATCCCAACTAGGGTCTTTCTACCAATGTCGCTCGACTACATTCCTCTTTATATATTTCCCAATTAGAGTCCTCCAAATAGCATTGCTTGATTGCAGTCCTCCTATGTCATACAATCTTCTGATCGTTGTCATCTTACTACACCAACACCTGCTAATTTGAACACCTACCATTGTTAATAATGCAAACATATGCCTCTATTTATAAGATTGATGTATGCCATCAAAATCAACTCTGACTCCCAATGTTAGCATGAGAACTTCAACTGGATTTCCCAATCATTGATGTCTTCTCCTTAGAAGTGTATGTCGAAAACAAACAAGCAAATAATTTCTTAAATATAGCTCTCATGACATAGGGTTATTCAAACTTCGACCGTGTAATATGTTCTATGCATTGTATATTTATTAAATTAAATTAATATATTCTCTAGGTGAAGGACATCATTTGTAATAAATTAAAAATATAATTATAATCATTTTAATTTGGTCAAGCCCCGTGAGTTTTTTCTTTTGTGGATTTTTCACATAAAAACTTTGACGCCTCTTACAATTTTTGTACTCCTCTCTAATTTTTGTATGTGCTGGATCTTCATACACTTTCTAAGAAAACAAATTCTCTATCTTTTTACTATTGTAAATAAACACAACAATAACTAATTAAACAATTAAATACTCATAATGATAAACAAAAAATTTTCCTTAAAAAAGAATTCTTATATATTTAAAAGGGCTTATCATAACTTTAATTAATAATGCTTTAACTAAAATTTACTAAACATAATTCATAGTTAATTATACATTACAATATGATAATGAATTTAAAAATATGAGCTTTAAGTAAAAAATATAATCAATTAATTTTCTCAAATTATCTCAATTCCTAAAAGTTTATTTTTCACTAATCAACTTATTAATCTCCAATTAAAATCTTAACTTTAACTTAGTTAATTTAATTTAACTTAACTTAAACTCCCACGAAATATTCCCTCAATATCTCTATCATATCCACCTAACAAACTTTGAACATTGACTTCTTGGTTGTATTCTTTAGTCAGAGAAAATTGTTCTAGAATCTTCCCAGGATAATATTACTGTCAAGCTAGAAATTCCATAGCATGCTTGACTATATATTCTACCACCGGTTGATTTTCATAATCAACTTAAAATTACATCTTTTTTTATAAATTTTTATTCAAAATATATCATTATTATTTTAAATTTATCTTGTTTTAAAGAATATAATATTTTAAATAAATATTTATTAAAATTACATTTAGTATTTATTAGTATAAATTATGAAATTCATTCTAATTTATTAATGAAAAAATAAAATAAATATTTGGATTTAAGATTTTAATAAAAAAAATTCTGACGTACCTCCTCTCCAACACAACATGAACAAAAATTTGTTTTGAATTTTTTTTTTATTTATTTCTCCTACTTTATTTCTCTCTTCTTCTTTAGTTTATTTCTCTCTCCTACTTTCTCTCTCATGAAATATTTTTTTAATATTTGTATAACTTGGGCAAGTAGTTCATTCAATGGGCAACTTTGCTTAGTTCTATTTTTTTTTTGTTTAATAGTTAATTAAATTCTTAAGGGTAATCATTTTAAAAATTTACCCCTTTTTTTTGGAAAATTATAGAGGGATCCCCCACATTCATTAATTTTTTTTTTTTTTCAAAAAAGATGTATAAAGACCTCAAAAAACAATTACAACACGTAAACACCAAAATACTAAAGGTTGTATATAACAACTAAAAATTGAACGAAAGACAAGTAAAATAGAAGCTAAAACAAGTTACGATAGACTAAAAGGCAAAAAGCCCATAGGACTCGGGAAAGTGAGCCTTCCAACAAATATCCCCAAAGGAAGCCCCACCTGGTTACCAAGGCTAAGGACCTTTCATGAATGCAAAAACACAAAGATGCCAAGATCTAATAAATAGATCAAGGACAAAAACCAACAACATCCTCAAAGGAATAGCTGAACTACTTCACCAAAAACCTTAGTAGTGGATAAGGAGCATGGAGTTGGAGAACGAATCACAAGAAGAAATCATACAATAAAAATGATATCTCAAGCCACAAATTGCCTCGAAGATTGCCAACAAAGCAATGACCGTCTAGTTAGGGAAGGAAGGTAATCTCATCATTGTCTAGAAAACCCTCAGTAGACAAATATAAGCATATACAAAATAAAATATAGAATGAAGACATCAGCACCAGAGGATGAAAGACACTACCAACAACACAAAAGGAAACTAAAAATATCAGAGATTTAATGCAACGTCATAACCATATAAAACAAAAAATTTAGAAGAAAAGACTCAAATATCTATCATTGTTCTTCCAACGAGAGATTTTGACTTTAACAACCCTTCTATAACAGCTCACCTTGGCCTATTGGTTGAGAGCTTAGGCTACGAACTAAGAGGTATTGATTTCGAGTCTTTGTGTAAGCGATATGTGCGTGCGTTTGTCTTAATTGACCTAAATGTCCCAAAAAAAAAGAACCCTTCTAATCGCTCACGTCAAATGTAATAAATGGAGGCGCAAATGACTAAATAGTAGTAGCATTTAGAATTCAAAGAAAGCCTATGAACACAATGAATACAATTAAATACTAGAAAAATGTTAGGCCTTATAATAAAAATGATAGCACCAGAAAATGCAATATATAAATGTTAAAGGAATAACCACTGATACGTCATCTTGATCGGACACAAATCTCGAGGAAAAAAGCTAGTTGGAAACTTCAAAATTTAATTTCGGGAGCATTCGAACTCCGATTTCAGCGAGCTTACAGTCAAACTAAGCGTCTCGGAAATACGAACCCGACGGCACCAAGTTCAACCTAATCCGAGCCCAAATGAGTCCAAATCAAGGGCTTAAAGTACTGTCGGAAGGTTAAAACAGCAATTTGAGTTACCAAATGGTCTCCGATTTTGACGAGCTTATACTCGAATCGAGCGGCTCGACGAGACGAGTCCAACGAGCCCAAGATCACAGAATTCCGACATCACTAAGGCCTTCAAATGTCCAACAAACGGTGCACGATCGTAGGATTCAATATCGGCCGTCCATTTGACCACTCCCTATTCGCCCATGATCTCACGCCTATTTACGAGCCATGCCACTCCAGAAAATCTATAAATAGAGCCCTCATTTCTCATAAGAGGGAGGCCGAAGCAAGAAGGGAAGGAGGAAGAGAAGGAGTAAGCTCCTCCGCGACGGCCGCCGGACCACCGCCGGATCACCGCAGAAGCACCACCGGACCACCGCAGAAGCACCGTCGGACCTCCGTCAGACCGCTGCAGGAACCTCGCCGGACCACCACCGAAGCCTCGCCGGACCACCGCCGGAGTTTCATTGCACCACTGCCTTAAGGTCCGACGTTTAGTCCCGATGTCTTGCTGAAAACCCGACGTCCTGCTGAAGACCTGACGTCCTGCTTAAGACCCGACGTCCTACTCAAGGCCAGACCATCAATATCCGATCTTCCAAGTGACACTGGGACTAACACCTGACTCCTTGTCTCCTACCGCCCACGGTCCTTCTGACCTCTGTCGCCTACTAAGGTCCGTCCGACCTCCATCACTAGACAACGGTCTTTCAGACCCCAGTCTCCTACCGCCTACGGTCCTTCAGGCCTTCGTCGCCTACTATGGTCCTTCCGACCTCCATCACCAGACAACGGTCTTTCAGACCCCAGTCTCCTACCGCCTACGGTCCTTCAGGCCTTCATCACCTACTACGGTTTGTTCGACCTACATCACCAGACAACGGTCTTTCAGACCCCAGTTTTCTATCGACTACAGTCCTTCAGGCCTTCGTCGCCTACTATGGTCCTTCCGACCTCCATTAACAGACAGCGGTCTTTCTGACCCCGGTCTCCTGTCGACTACGGTCTCTTGCCGACTACGATCCTTCAGGCCAAACAAACCTGTATATGTAACTCCTACCATGTAATGCAATCTATATGATGTACATTTGTTACATCAATCCAAGGCCTTCTCCTAAGGAAGGGCCTCATTTGTAATCGACTACAAATACTAGTGGATTCATTCAAACTGGGCCAGGCCCCGTGGTTTTTCCCCCTTTTCAGGGGTTTTCCACGTAAAAACTCTGGTGTCTCTTATGAATATTTCACCACCTCACTTATCTGATTGTGTGCTGGATCTTCGTACAATGCTAAGACGTTAAACCATATATTTCTCTACCGCCGCGAATATTCCAGGACGCAACAGTTTGGCGCCGTCTGTGGGAAAGTGATTCCCGACTGGGGGGCAAATTTTTGCTTCAATCTCAAAAGATCGCTCTTATCAACTTCCTGACATCAGTCATTGTTGCATCAGATGCGGACTGGGGGGCAACTTTGACCCCAATTGTGGTCAAAAAGATCCTCTAATGCTTTATATATCAAGATGATATTTCAGGAAAATCCCAGCGACATGCAAGGATACTTCCAATCAATTACAAGCCTTATACAGTCCTCTGCTGGGCTTCTACTCCTTGGACAAAGTCTTGATCTCAACCTCAAAAAGGCAGTAATGGTCTAAAGATAGACCCTTCTTAATCTTTGATTCGGGATACACGTGGCATACGGCCTCTCCCAATCAAGGCAAAATTGATCCCAGGGGGATCCGATTCGACCTCTTCCACACAGGTTAACATCGTCGAGCATAGGCTCCGACATACAACCTAGGAAAGGTCTTACATCCTTGGTGGATTCTCTCGACCTCTTCCATACAGGTTAACGTCATCGAGCAAAGGCTCCGACATACAACCTCGGATAGGTCTTACATCCTTAGTGGATTCTCCCAACCTCTTCCACACAAGTTAACGTCGTCGAGCAGGGCTCCGGCATACAACCTCGGAAAGGTCTCACATCCTTAGTGGATTCTCCCGACCTGTTCCACACAGGTTAATGTCGTCGAGCAAAGGCTCTGACATACAACCTCGGAAAGGTCCTACATCCTTGGTGGATTCTCCCGGCCTCTTCCACACAGGTTAAAGTTGTCGAGCAGGGCTCCGGCATATAACCTCGGAAAGGTCTCACATCCTTAGTGGATTCTCCCGGCCTCTTCCACACAGGTTAATGTCGTCGAGCAAAGACTCCGACATACAACCTCGGAAAGGTCCTACATCCTTGGTGGATTCTCCCGACCTCTTCCACACAGGTTAACGTCGTCGAGCAAAGGCTCCGACATACAACCTCGGAAAGGTCCCACATCCTTAGTGGATTCTCCCGACCTCTTCCACACAGGTTAACGTCATCGAGCAAAGGCTCCGACATACAACCTCGGAAAGGTCCCACATCCTTGGTGGATTCTCCCGACCTCTTCCACACAGGTTAACGTCGTCGAGCAGGGCTCCGGCATACAACCTCGAAAAGGTCTCACATCCTTAGTGGATTCTCCCAGCCTCTTCCACACAGGTTAATGTCGTCGAGCAAAGACTCTGACATACAACCTCGGAAAGATCCTACATCCTTGGTGGATTCTCCCGACCTCTTCCACACAGGTTAACTTCGTCGAGCAGGGCTCTGACATACAACCTCGGAAAGGTCTCACATCCTTGGTGGATTCTCCCGACCTCTTCCACACAGGTTAACATCGTCGAGCAGGGCTCCGGCATACAACCTCGGAAAGGTCTCACATCCTTAGTGGATTCTCCCAACCTCTTCCACACAGGTTAACGTCGTCGAGCAGGGCTCCGGCATACAACCTCAGAAAGGTCTCACATCCTTAGTGGATTCTCCCAACCTCTTCCACACAGGTTAACGTCGTCGAGCAGGGCTCCGGCATACAACCTCGGAAAGGTCTCACATCCTTAGTGGATTCTCCCGACCTCTTCCACACAGGTTAACGTCGTCGAGCAGGGCTCCGACTTACAACCTCGGAAAAGTCTCACATCCTTGGTTAACGTCGCCAGAATGTCATCAATGGACTTCTATCTGACTTCTCCATAATGTTAAAATTCTACCTGATTTTGAATTTCCTCCTGCGCTGAACTTTTGCTTTGCATAACTTTCGACGGACTAATACCCGACGCCGAAATTCTTTCTGTCATTGGACTAATACCCGACGTTGGACTTCTGCTCGTCAGCAGACTTCTACTCAATGTCGGACTTCTGCTTGTTAGCGGACTTCTACCCGACGTCGGACTTCTACCCGACGTCGGACTTCTGCTCGTCAGCGGACTTCTACTCGACGTCGGACTTTTGCTCATTAGCGGACTTCTACCCGACATCGGACTTCTGCTCGTCAGCGGACTTCTACTTGACGTCAGACTTCTACTCGACGTCGGACTTCTGCTCGTTAGCGGACTTCTACCCGTCGTCGGACTTCTGCTCGTTGACGAACTTTCGTTGGTCTTCTAACTAACAGAATTCTACCTGACGTCGGACTTCTGCTCGTCAGCGGACTTCTACTCGACGTCGGACTTCTGCTCGTTAGCGGACTTCTACTCGTCATCAAACTTCTGCTCGTCAACGAACATTCATCGGTCTTCTGCCCGAGGCCGTACTTCTACACGACGTCGGACTTCTCCTTGTCGTCAAACTTCTGCTCGTCAATGGACTTCTCCTTGTCGTCAAACTTCTGCTCGTTAGTGGACTTTTCCTTGTCGACAAACTTCTGCTCATCAGTGGACTTCTCCTTGTCGTCGAACTTCTGCTCGTTAGCAGACTTCTACTCGTCATCGGACTTCTGCCCGTCGACGAACTTTTATCGGTATTCTGCCCCAGGCCGTACTTCAACACGACGTCGGACTTCTCCCTGTTGTCGGACTTCTGCTCGTCAACGGACTTCTACTCGTCGTCGGACTTCTGCCTGTCGACAAACCTTTGTCGGTCTTCTACCCGAAGCTGCACCTCTACCCGACTTCGTACTTCTACCGGGTGTCGGACTTCTACCAGTTAATAGACTTTCGTCGGTCTTCTGCCCGATGCTGTATGACTACTCGACGTTGAATTCCTACCTGTCATCATACCTCTCCCTGACGCTGGAAGTATGCCTGTCATTTCAACCTCCCTCCTTACAACGATCTCTCCGACCTCCATCTCCAACCAACTGATTAACATCAGACCTCCGTAGGATCTCTGGAAGAAGAAGGGAGAATCTCTGGAGTTCCTTGCAGAGAGAGGGGCATTGGAAGACCAAGGAAACACCTCAATTATAAGGACAGAGGGAGAAGAGAAGAAGGGGGAATTTCCGGACTTCCTTGCCAAGAGAGGGGCCTCGAAAAATCGAGGGAATGCCACAATAGCAAGGACAGAGGGAGAAGAGAAGAAGGGGGAATCTCCGGACTTCCTTGCCAAGAGAGGGGCCTCGAAAAATCGAGGGAAGGCCTCAATAGCAAGGACAAAGGGAGAAGAGAAGAAGGGGAAATCTCCGGACTTCCTCGCCAAGAGAGGGGTCTCGAAAAATCAAGGGAAGGCCTCAATAGCAAGGACAGAGGGAGAAGAGAGGAGAAGGACAATTTTTTTAAAGGCCTAGGGGGCTTATTTATAGTTTTTGTGAGTGAAGAGGGGAAGTTTCTAGAGTTTTCTATAATTCTCAAAAAATTTGAATTTTTCAGAATTTTTTGAATTTTTCTGGGATTTTTAAATCCAAGTGGGTCCAAAAAAAAAATTTTAATATAATAATAATAATAAAATTTATTATTATATTATGATGGCATCCAACGGCTGCTCAAGTTAAAGGCCCCTTAAGGGACGTTTCATGTGCTTCTTCGGCGTGGGGCCCGCTCAAAAAAAATGCCTAAGGCGGTGCAGAGAAGAAAAAAAAAAAATTTTGAGGTGGTGCAGGGAAAAAAAAAAAAAAAAAAATAACCGCCTCAAATGAGGCGCGCCCCTTCAGCCCGCGCGTCAGCGGGCTATCGCTGGCGGCGGCGCCGCAGGCGGCCGGCGGCCGGCCGGCCGGCCGCTCAAATCTTCTCGGGCTCCGATTTTTGGCCCGGACGGTCCGATTCGGATGTTTTTGGAGTCCCCGGACACGTTTTTCGACGTTCCGGACTCAATTTTAACACTCTTGGAGCTCAACGGAGCCTCTATGATCAAGTTCGAGCAATCCATTGATTTTTGGAATGCAATTTTTTGCGTTTCGGCTAAAACAAATTGTTGACGCATATATTTTCGGATTCCTGGAGCTTCGGCATCCGAAAATAGGGGGGCAACTGATACGTCATCTTGATCCGACACAAATCTCGAGGAAAAAAGCTAGTTGGAAACTTCAAAATTTAATTTCGGGAGCATTCAAACTCCGATTTCAGCGAGCTTACAGTCAAACTAAGCGTCTCGGAAATACGAACCTGACGGTACCAAGTTCAACCTAATCCGAGCCCAAATGAGTCCAAATCAAGGGCTTAAAGTACTGTCGGAAGGTTAAAATAGCAATTTGAGTTACCAAATGGTCTCCGATTTTGACGAGCTTATACTCGAATCGAGCGGCTCGACGAGAAGAGTCCAACGAGCCCAAGATCACAGAATTCCGACATCACTAAGGCCTTCAAATGTCCAACAAACGGTGCACGATCGTAGGATTCAATATCGGCCGTCCATTTGACCACTCCCTATTCGCCCATGATCTCACGCCTATTTACGAGCCATGCCACTCCAGAAAATCTATAAATAGAGCCCTCATTTCTCATAAGAGGGAGGCCGAAGCAAGAAGGGAAGGAGGAAGAGAAGGAGTAAGCTCCTCCTTGACGGCCGCCGGACCACCGTCGGATCACCGCAGAAGCACCGCCGGACCACCGCAGAAGCACCGTCGGACCTCCGTCGGACCGCTGCAGGAACCTCGCCGGACCACCACCGAAGCCTCGCCGGACCACCGCCGGAGTTTCATTGCACCACTGCCTTAAGGTTCGACGTTCAGTCCCGACGTCTTGCTGAAGACCCGACGTCCTGCTGAAGACCTGACGTCCTGCTTAAGACCCGTCGTCCTACTCAAGGCCAGACCATAAATATCCGATCTTCCAAGTGACACTGGGACTAACACCTGACTCCTTGTCTCCTACCGCCCACGGTCCTTCTGACCTCTGTCGCCTACTAAGGTCCGTCCGACCTCCATCACTAGACAACGGTCTTTCAGACCCCAGTCTCCTACCGCCTACGGTCCTTCAGGCCTTCGTCGCCTACTATGGTCCTTCCGACCTCCATCACCAGACAACGGTCTTTCAGACCTCAGTCTCCTACCGCCTACGATCCTTCAGGACTTCATCACCTAATACGGTTTGTTCGACCTACATCACCAGACAACGGTCTTTCAGACCCCAGTTTTCTATCGACTACAGTCCTTCAGGCCTTCGTCGCCTACTATGGTCCTTCCGACCTCCATCAACAGACAGCGGTCTTTCTGACCCCGGTCTCCTGTCGACTACGGTCTCCTGCCGACTATGGTCTCCTGCCGACTATGGTCTCCTGCCGACTACGGTCTCCTGCCGACTACGATCCTTCAGGCCAAACAAACCTGTATATGTAACTCCTACAATGTAATACAATCTATATGATGTACATTTGCTACATCAATCCAAGGCCTTCTCCTAAGGAAGGGCCTCATTTGTAATCGACTACAAATACTAGTGGATTCATTCAAACTGGGCCCGGCCCCGTGGTTTTTCCCCCTTTTCAGGGGTTTTCCACGTAAAAACTCTGGTGTCTCTTATGAATGTTTCACCCCCTCACTTATCTGATTGTGTGCTGGATCTTCGTACAATGCTAAGACGTTAAATCATATATTTCTCTACCGCCGCGAATATTCCAGGACGCAACAACCACATTCATAAAACATGTGAAAAATAGATTCCTCAAAGCAGTACCAAATAGGATTAACAGGAATATTCATAATAATAAGTTGATTTACTTGAACTTAATTATACCAACTCAGGCTCTTTTTCACTTTTTCCTCTAATAAATCAGTAAATTAAATAAATAAAAATATATAAACTAATTGTATTATTAAAAAAAAGGCCACAAATGATTATTTAATATTAAAAATACATAGTAATAGTAATATATTAATATATATACATATTATAAAATTATATTAAAATGTTAAGATCGAGACATCAACTATATGATCCCCTTAATATTATGTCGGTGATTTAAATCATTGATCCACTCTTAATTTTTATCTTATCTAAAATTTTAGAATATTAGTCATTTAATCATTTTTTAAGTTTTAGTTTCAATTATTTTTTATTATTGAATGTTATATTATGAATTAAACATAATTTATTGTACAAAAAATTAATTATTTTTCAAATATATCTTTGAATATTTTGATTTTTTTTTAATTTTAACTGACAAATTTAGAAAAAAGATGCCCTCTTCTCACGGGTGAATTATTACGTCCAGTCACCGGACGTCCGGACACCCAATCCAGACGCGTCACGTCACCCGAATACACTAGGTCCCGGTATATTTTGGTGATGTTGCACGTCTGGATTGATGTCCGGACGAATCAAGACACCGGACGTAATAATTTACCCATTCTCACGCTGTTGAAAGGTCAGTGACTTGTTCAACTTCACTAACTTATGTATCTATTATTACATATTATGGATACCGAAGGAAGTTTTTTCTATTATAAAAATAGAATAAATAGAACTTTTCTTAAGTCTTGGCCTAATAGTTAATATTTAGGTCTTTTTTCTTAATGATTAGAGTGTTAATATATAATTAAACTTGAAAATTTTGGATTAGGATTGATCCATTTAATAAATGGGTCGAGTTCGAGTTGTGTATTATGGCCCATTTATTAAACGGTTCGGATTCGGGTTGGCCCCCAATTCGAAAGTGATATGTTTATTTTTTTTAATTCTTTTATATGTTGGTATAATTTTCTTATTTTTAATCAATTAATATAAAATCTATGGTTACAAATTTAGCAAAAATATTTTTTTAATTAAAACAAATTATTGTGTCAGATTTAAGTTGCTAGTGGGTCAGGTTTGGGCCAACTTATTTTACATGTTTATTCAAAGGGTCGGATTTGGGCTGATCGAATTCGGGTTGAATCCGACCTATTAACCTGTTTTGACATCCCAATTAAATATCAAGAATTTAAATAAAGATATGAGTATATCCATGACTATTAGTCTTCAATCTAATAATAAATTCATATTAACTGATAGCATTTGACGAATGAAATCAATGACACGTATAATAAAGTATAGCTACTCTCTAATAAAAAAAAAAATTTGAATACTTTGATATTATTCTTTTATTTTTTCTATTAGTGCAATTTAAATTTTGTTTGATCATTTATATATCATATCTATCATAATTAAATTTGATTAGGTTATCCCTATCCATTTTTGACAAATTTATGGAATTAAAGGGAGGAGCATATATTCAATGCTAATATTATTGTGAGCAGAAAAGAAAGGGGGATAATTCTTTTTTAAGAGTTGTGATAGAGGATTGTGACTCAATAGTTATTTTTTTTTATTTTAATTTTAAATTGCATATATATTGGACGTTTAGGCTAACTAAGGCAAACTCACACACACAGCACATACGTAAGGCTCGATTTCAAGACCTCTTGATTGATAGTCAAAACTCCGGCGAAATTTTACGTCCGGTCACCGGACGTCCGGACACCCAATCCAGACACGTCACATCATCCGAATACATTGGGTCCCGGTGTATTTTGATGATGTGACGCATCTGGATTGGTGTCCGGACGAATCCGGACACCACACGTAATAATTTGCCTTCAAAACTCCTAACTAAGAGATCGAAATAGCCAAAACTCTGAACCAAGAGATCAAAATGAGATACTAACTTAAAAGAAACTCCTAGTTATCAATATTAATTATTATCTCTAGAAGAAATAGAAAAAAAACATAATTCTAAGAAATAAAATTAAAATCATACAAGAAGACCCACGAAATCAACCACATACTTCTAGAAGAATCCAAGCAATCCATTTTCCACAAGACTTCCACAACGACTTGGGTGAATTAAACCTGTCTTTAACTCCAACGGTCTAATTGAGCTAAGAAGCTAAGAAAAAAACAGATAAACAAAATGGAGAACAAAACAGAGCAATCCATAACCCAGCTCCGGCCATTCTCCGGCAACCTTGCCAGAATCTCAGGCACCGACGAGGAATCCCCCAACAATCTCATCATCTACGGCTACCGCCTCCGTCGATACCGCTGCAGCAAGCTGCTTGCCGTCCTCTGCGGTCTCTGCCTCACCACCCTCCTCCTCCTCGGCGTCATCGCCATCATCCTCGCCTTCACCGTCTTTCAAGTCTCAGACCCTAGCCTTACAATGAACGCCGTCTTCTTCCGCGACATCCATTTGTCCGATGACAGGCCTACGGCGAGACCTTTATCGTTGAACGCAACGGTGGTGGCCGATATTTCGGTCCGAAATCCGAATGCCGCGGCGTTTCGGTTTGGTGAGAGTGTGACGGAGTTTTACATGAAGGATAGGGTGGTGGGATCAGGGCGTGGGGCGGGGTTGAGAGTGGCGGCGAAGAGAATTGTTAGGATGAACGTATCGGCGTTGGTGGTGACAGAACCAGGCGTTTCCGTTTCGGTTTTGGATGATCGGAGGATTGTGAGGATTAGAAGCAGGACGGAGGTGGAGGGAAAGGTGAGTGTTTTGGGGGTTTTTAAGCGGGTTGTGGGAGTGAAGATGGTTTGTAATTTGAGCTTCGACTCGAATCGGACGGTGGAGGTGGCCGGATCGAGAGATTGTGTCTCTAATATTAAGTGAGGAAATAGATTGCATTTCGGATTATGATGTAATGTTTTTTTTTTTTTAATTTAAAAATATAGGATAAATTATTAAAATAGACATATATTTGATAGAAGTTAATTACAATTTACAAATTATCAGAATTTCTTAATTAATATTTTTAGTAAATAATAATTTTAAAATTTTAATTTACTTTGTGATAATTGTAATATAAATTTTAATTATTACTCATGTATGAATTGCACTTATCTAAAAGCTCATCATGATAAATTTTTTATCAAAATATTTTGATATTGATACGTCCCCAAAAACTGCCTTAATCATACACGAATCTTGATCCATATATGAATTGAAAACTTTCAAAATTAAATTTAGAATCACCCGAACTCCAATTTATGTAAACTTATACTCATACTAAATGTCTCGATGAGATGAATCTAACAACACTAAAATCGATCTAATTCGACCCCAAATGGCTTCAAATCACGGGCTTAAAATATATTTGGAAGCTCCAATGCATTAAATGGATGACAAAATGATATCTAAATATGAAAAGCTTACAGTCAAATCTAACGGCTCAACGAGATGAATCCAATGTGCTCATGATCACTTAATATTGACATTTAAGGTCATTAAATGCTTGATGAATGCTCTATGATTAAGGGAACCAATGTGAGTCGTCCGATGGAGCACTCCGGATTTGACCTGAATCTTCTTCATATTTATAGGGTATGCCACTCTCATAATCAATAAATTGACCACCTACTCTTGCATGAGCACGAGCAGAGAGAGAGAGAGAGAGAGAGAGAGAGAGAGAGAGAGAGAGAGAGAGAGAGAGAGAGAGAGAGAGAGAGAGAGACTTTTGGAAGCTTAAATCTTGGGTGTGATATCAAGAAAGCTATTATGCTTGAAGAATTATGGAGTTATACCTTGATGACACCGCTGGTGAACCCTATCTGTTTGATCATTATTGTTGGACCTTTGCTTGACTATCGCCATTGAAGCTCCGTTCAACCACCATTGATTAGTCTTCCTCTAGCCATTGCCGCATGACTATAGCCCTTCTAACCTTCGTCGACCGTCAATTATAGTCCCTCTAACCACCATTACTCGTCGACTATGACCCCTCCAACTACCACCACCTGCCGACTACGGTCCCTCTGGCCACCAACCCCAACTATGGACTTTTCGAGCTCCATCACATGTCGTCCGCCACAGTCTCCCAACTATGATCATTCCGGAATCTGGCGCTCATCGATTACGATCACCCCACCACCATCGCCCAACTATGGTCATTTAGACATCCGTTCCCCGCCAACTATGGTCCCTCCGACCACCATCTCTTGTCAACTCGTCGTTCACCGACTACAGTCCCTCATGCCAAGCTTGCCTGATTACAATCCTCCGACTACGGTCCCTCTGACCTAGGTTGCTTGACTACGGTCCCTCTGATATCCATCACATGACTATGGTCCTACCAAGGAAACAAACATGCCAACATTCTCTTATGAATAACTCTCATATATTTGAATTTTTTTCAACACCAATTATGTAATGTGCTACATATTTTCAACATTAACCTAGTGCCTTCCCCTGAGGAAGGGCATCCTTTCCCCGAGGAAGAGCATCATTTGTAGTCAACAACAAATACTAGTGGATTCATTTCAACCGGGTCAGGCCCTGTAGTTGTTTTACCTTTTTAGGGGTTTCCACGTTAAGATTATGGCACCTCTTGTGACTCTCGCAACACTCTTTCCTTATATGTATGTATGTTGGATCTTCATACAAAGTTAGAATGTTAAGTTCTTTATCTCTCTATTGTCGTGAATGTTATAGTACTCAACAGATATATTTTTTTTATATAATTACCTTAGAATAAAAAAATTAAGTGTATCTTTTTTTCTTAAAACAAAAGAGAACATTGTTTACAAAATAATACTCAAATTATTTTGTTTTATAACTTAATTAACTATGTTCTAATACTAAAAGATATGTGTATTTATTTTTAATTTTAAGATAAAATCATAATATCTTATATGTTAAAAAAATACTTTATTTTATTTTAATTAATTATGTCTTACTTTTAATATAAGAAAATAAATTTAGAGCTCAAAGAAAATTTTTTTCCTTAACCAATTTTATGAAGGAGTGACCCTCAAAGCCATTGATTTTATTTTAAGAAAGTAATGCAATATACATGATATCATTTAAAAATTATATTTTATATTTTATAATGATAATTATAAATCATCTAATATGAATAATAAATACAACAATATTTTTAATGTGAATTTATTTAACAAATATAATATTATTTGAATGATATGAAAAAAAATGTTGATATTATAATATATAGTATGATAGGATAGGATGGGATTAATTTTACTACACGTGTCGTTGATATTACAAATCCCTTGGCACAATTGAACAATCACATGCACAAATAATTTTAAATGACATATACAATTAACTAGTTAGATAATACAATTAAATTGTTAGAAATCTATAAGTATAATCATGATAGAAAAGAAGTATGAGATGAAAATAATGGAAGATGCACAGCTCTTTTGCCTGCTGGTTGTACGTTTTGGCTATCAACTAAGAGATCTTGACACAATTCTCTTTGATGGTCGTGGGTCGAGTCTCGCGATGTGTTGTATGTGACTAATTTAAAAAAAAAAACGGAAAGATATTGGGTTCAAGTAACGTGAATATAATGTTCGACTAAATGGCTGCGGTGCTCTTTTCAGTAAAAAGTGACTTTTCGCATGTGGTTCGGTTCAGGTCGTCGGGCCGCACGGTAAGTTGGAAAACACGTGCTAAATATTAAGTTTTGATCGAGTCGGATCTTCAGGACGTTGGGCCGCCACATGGCGACATTGTATTAGAGTCCAGATGTAGAGCTACATCTGGAGTCCGCACTAAATCATTTTCATGTATGAGCCCCGGGCACAATCGAAACAATATGCAGGTCAATCAAATCAAGTCAATCAATAGGCTATGATCAATGAATCTATGCAGATACGGAAATCAAATCAAATCGAATCAAATCAGATCCATAGTCAATGCAACGGTAAAAATATCGATAAATCAATACGCCACAGCAATCAAATCAGTAAGTGCTTCCAGTCAGTATCTATCCATCGTAGCAGTGTCTATCAATAAATACTATCAATTCAATCAATCGCGTCGTCTAGTCAATCCATTGTATCTATAACATCTGTCAAATCGATAGAATATCTGTATCAATCAATAGCAATCAATAGCATTAATTAATTCAATAAGAGACTCGTGTCAGAACGTACTCTTGCAAATCAGTCAATCCCATTATTCAATACGATTTACTCGATATCAATATACAATATTCAATGACACCACGGCAGCGAGGACAATTCAATAATGACGACGTACGATGCTACAATCGGGAAATCATCTCAATCAATAGAGCACTTTCCAGTCAATTATATCTATCAGCAGGGAAATCCATAGAACGATCAAATCAATAACGTCAGAACAATTGAAATCAAATCTATACAATGAAATCATCAGGTCAATTGAAGTCAATACAATCAGCTCCATAAAGAATTCTATCCTACGATAAATCAAATCCATACGACAATAATAAATTCAATCAATCAATCGATAATCGGCACGACGAATCAATGTATCAGTATATCAATAACATGTCAGGATCTGTCGTATCAATAATATCCATATGTCAATATCATAATACATATGTCAATATCATAATTCATATCGATGTCGATGTCGGTATCTATCAATCAATCCAATCTATATCCATATCGCTGTCGATATCTATGAATCAATACACAGAATCCATATCAATATCGGTGCCATTATCTATGAATCAATACATTCCGTATCCATAATCCATAGTCCATAGTCCATAGTTCATAGTCCATAAATCAAGTCGATACGATCGGTAGCAATGCATCAATACAATATGATAAATTCATCGATGAAATCAATATGATATCAATAAATCCAAAGCAAGATCGATAAATCAAATCCGTACAATATATTAATGCATATTAGTAAATCCATACGATGCAATATCATATACATACAATTCCATACAATGGTCTTACTGGACAAGCACAAACACTAGCTATGATCAATAGTGCTGTTGTAGAAATCCATAGTTCAACCAGGTTAAACACTGGCTATTATCAATAGTGCTGTTGTAGAAATCCATAGTTCAACCAGGTTAAACACTGGCTATTATCAATAGTGCTGTTGTAGAATCCATATTGCTGTTGTAGATATCCATACGTTGGTTTCTATAACCAACGTTCAACTAGGTTTCCACTTGTCTTTCAGTTTCAATAATCAATTCAATAGTCAATATAAGAATAATGTAGAGCAATCATATCAACATTCATATGCATACCAACTCAATCTATCCATTTCAGACAAATCAGAAATCATACGAAAATCGGGCAGAGCAACGGCAGTCTACAGAATTTACACAGAAATCTCCAAAAATTACAATTCACCAAATTAATACAGAACGTGCACAGCAACATTATAAGACTATTCTTCTACTGCTCAAACCAATTCGGACATCATAATAAATTGCAGTCAAAATAAAACTCCGCAGAACCAAAACGGATCGGAAAATCTACTAGAAAATAATCAAAACGTGCAGAATAATCACATCTACAACATACCAAAAGTTATGCGGTGAAATCTTCGCCAGTACCAAACCGGGTACGAAAATCACTTACAAAAACACAAATCTGAGCACCAATTTACAAAACCTCAAAATCTTCGAAAACAGAAGTAGGGTTCGGAGTCCTTACCACGAGATCTACACTTTCTCCAACAGCAGCGTCAGACGAAAAGCGCTCCGCGGCCTCCGAAACCCAAGATTTCCTTTACTTTTGTTTCTCTTTCTCTCTCTTCAAAATCAGATATTTTATAAAAATGATTTTCTCTCTCCTCAAGACGAGCTGATTTCCTTATAACCTTAGTCTGATCGGCTCGGCCGATCGCCACATCGTCCTGGCCGATCAGAACAAAAACCAATCGGCCCTGGACGATTTCTCAGGACGATGCTCTCGGGATTCTTGTCGTATATGATCGTCCCAGGACGATCCAAAATCGTCCAGGACGATCCAAAATCGTCCTGGACGATCCAATCGTCCTGGACAATCCAAAATCGTCCTGGACGATCCAGTCCAGAAATCACTCTAGAAATCATTCCAGAAATCAGCCGTTTTCAATGCACTGATCGGCCTGGCCGATCTCAACATCGTCCCGGCCGATCCTGGGAGGAAAATCCAATTCAGAGAGGAACAGTAAAGGAACGAGATCTCACAGCCTAGCCCATTTTGAATGAATATACTAATATTTGCAGTTGATTACAAATGAGGCACTTCATTGAAAGGAATGTCATGACTTTATGTAATGAATGTACATCATATAGAGTGTGTTACATGGTGGAAAAATGAAGAATCATTGTTGATTTGTTCACTTGGTTGAAAGGGTTATATTCGGTGGTCGACGGAGGTCGGAAGAATTGTAGTAGTCAGTGGGCGACATAAGTCGGAAGGACTGTAGTCGGCGGGCAACATAAGTCGGAAGGATCATAGTCGGCGAGCGACGGAGGTCATAAAGACCGTTATCTGGCGACGAAGGTCAGAAGGACGACATCGGTTAGAAGTCCAGTGATAGTCATAAGTCTAGCATCAAATAGAAGTCCGACAAATGTCTGACGACGGGCAGAAGTCCGAACTCTGGTAGAAGTTCGATGCATGTCGGGTAGAAATCTGACGTCCGACAAGAATCCGACGACAAGCGGAAGTCTAGCATTGGATAGGAATCCGGTAACAGGTGGAATTCTAATGTCGGATAGGAATCCGGCGACGGTGCAAGTCCGACGATGGGTAGATGTTTGTCGATGAATAGAATTTTAGCGTCAAATAGAAGTTCGGTGAAAGTCCGATGACGGGTAGAAGTCCGGCGTCGGGTAGAAATCCGGCGTCGGGAAGAAATCCGGCGACAAGCGGAGGTCCGTCGTCGGGTAGAAGTCCGACGTCAGTAGGCGGCCGGGCAAAACTTCGGCGTTAGATGGCATTCGGGAAGAACTCTGACGTCGGTAGGCTGTTGGGTGAAAGTCCGACGATGATCGAGGAGGAGTCTCTTCCTTGCTTTATTCTATTCTCTTCATTGCTTAAGCCTCCTTCTCCTCCTCCCTTTGCCCTCCCTCGATCTCTAAGAAAAATGAGCGATCTATTTATAGTTTTTTGAGACTGGCATGTCGGTAAATAGAAGGAATATAAGGAGTGAATTGAGAGTGGTTTGAATGGACGGCCAATGTTGAATCCTTTGATCATAGACCATTTATTAGGCATTTGAATGTCTCAATGATGTCAGAATTCGACGATCTTGCGCTTGTTGGATTCGCCTCGTCAAGCCGCTCGATTCAACTTTAATCATGTAATATTTGAAGACTGTTTGATAATCTAATTTATGGTTTTAACCTTCTGAATGTGCTTTGAATCTTTGATTTGAACTCATTTGGGCTCGGATTGAGTCGAATTTGGTGATATTGGGTTCATATTTCCGAGAAATTCAGTTCTATTAAAAGTTGACTAAAATTGGAGCTCATGTGATCTCGGATTTAATTTTTGAAGTTTCCAACTTGATTTTATTCTTCATCAAGATTATTTTTTTATGATATATCAATAATTATTTTCTTTCATCTTCTAAAAATTTGAACTCCAAAATTTCATAAAATAATCTCCAACATAAACTTAAAAACTATTTCATTTCCATTTGACTTTTTTTATTAGAGTTTGGATTTTTTATCATATCTTATAAAGATATTTATTTTTTTAAAATATATTTTTTATAGTTAGAATATGAAAGATGGTGATAACTGACATCAACATCACACTGACAAGATTAGTCTTCCCAATAGTCTTTGACCAGAATATTATATTAATGAATTCTAACGGACTTGGTGGGCTCCACCCATCCAATCAAAGCACTTCGTTCTATGCTTTCATAAAATCATAATCACACGAGTTTACATATTTTAATAAAGCTATGATAATAGAGAATATCATTTAATAAACACAATTAGGGACCAAAGCTTGCCGGCCAAAGCACGCCAAAGCTAAAGAAGCAAAGAAGATAGCATAATTTCTCTAGAAAAAAAAAAAAAAAAACCCTACTAATTCGCTTTCAAGCAAATACAAATGCAGAAAATTTCTTGTTCGGGCACAAATCTTGATGTAAATTCTAATTTGAAACTTCCGAAATTAAATTGGAGTCGTATGAACACTGATTTCATCAAATTTATAGTTGAACTGAACGTCTCAAAAAGACAAACCCAACGACACCAAATTCAATCCAAACTGAGGCCAAACGGGTCTAAATCAAGGGTCCGAAGCACATTAGAGAGTTCAAATTATAAATTGAATAGCCAAATGACATTCAAATATGAGATGTTCATAGTCAAATCGAACGGCTCGACAAGATGAATCTAATGAGCCTAATATCTCAAATTTTTTACATTACTTTGGCACTCAAATGCTTTATAAACGGTCCATGAACAAGAGAGTTGATATTGACCGTCTATTGGAAACACTCCCAACTCGCCTTTCATTTTATCCCTATTTATTAGTCATGACATTTCCTAAAAACTATATATATCCTCTCATTCTTCACATAAAGGGGAAGAGCTGAGGAAGAGATGAAAAATGAAGGATCTTTTTTGCTTTCTCAAGCTTGCACTGCTCGACCACCATTCTACTCAACCACCGGCCGTCGCCCGACTTCTGCAAGACTATGGTCTTTACAATCTCCGCCGCCCGCTGACTACGGTCTCTCCAGCCAACATTTCTAGACTATGATCTCCCAATTGTCGTTGCACGACTACGGTCATTCTAAGCACCATCACCTGATTTCAATTTTTTCTGACCTCCGTCGCCCATCAACTACGGTCCTTCTAACCATTGCACCAGACTACATTCTTTTTTACCTCCATCCCCAGACTACGATCATTCCAACCATCATTGCCCAACTACAATCCTTCCAATCTACATCGCTCGTCGAGTATGTTCCTGTCGAGCAAACGGACCTGCCAATACTAATTCTTCCAACTATTGGATTCATTTAAACTTTGCAATGCCCCGTGAATTTTCCCCTTTTTTAGGTGTTTTCATGTAAAAACTCTTGTGTCTTTTATGAACACTACACCCCTATTTTTCATCTGTTTGTGTGTTGGATCTTCGTACAAAGCTAGGATGCTAAAATTCATATTTCTTTACTGGGGTGTGAATGCTTCAAGATGCAACAATTACTAAGGTCTCAATTGAGACAACATTCATACCACTTCTTAAAATTTTTATACTAAAAAATTGCTTTAAGAAGTAACAAAAAAACCGTCCCAACTGAAATCTAAATCGTTGCAATAAATTTTGTAGGATTTTAAACCTCCAAAATAGCTAAAAAAAAGTGTTGCTTAAGCTTTATTTGCTAATAGCGTTCGTACTCATAATTAACAATTAAATACTAAATGTTTTAAGAAAAAAGAAAAGCTTATTCAAAATAGAATTAAAACTTCCTCGACGTACTAAAAATGAATAAATAGATAACAATTCATAAAGTCAATAAAAAATAGTTGCGATAAGATCATCGATGTTAATGATGACGAAAATTTGAATAAGTGCTTATTGCGTTATATTCTTCATATGTCTTTTTCATATTTGTATTGTCCATTAAAATTCTTCATCATCTCATTTTTTGACTAAGTTTCAAAAGTTATTTAAAGTCTATGGAAATGGATAAAAATTTGTCGACATTTAATTAAGGGAGATTTACATACATACCATTTTATACTGTTCTATTTACATATTTAACACTTAAAACTTTAATATTACATACATACCACGCATAGTTCATTTTCATATCAAATATGAGTGGTAGAAATGAAATATATGAGTGGTAGAAAAGAAATATAAGTGGTATATTTGATATTAAAATAATATAGGGTGGTATGCATGTAATATTAAAGTTTTAGGTGTTAGATATGTAAATAGGATGTTATAAAGTGGTATGTATGTAAATTTCCCTTTAATTAATTGTGTACTATACTTAGCAAGTTGTCATGCATTCTATTTGAATTGGTGGTCAAGATTAATTATTATTAGGTAGAATGATTAGAAAATGAACATCTAAACCTACCACTAGCTTTACAAACTATTGAAACTTTTCATTTGAATGATTATTTTATTATAACTGTCTAATGTTACATAAACATGACAAGCAAATTTTGGTGTCTTAAAGCAAAAACTTTATTGATAAAGATGATAATATTTTTTTTAAAGCCTTTTAAGTGAACCACTTTAGGTAAATTAATTTTAGGCTAGCTTTTAGACATTGAGTGTTTATAGAGTTGCGAATGAACTGAGTGTTTGATGAGCTAATCGTCACATGGTTTGATAAGAGTTCGTTTATGTTCGTTTGATAAGGTAAATAAATGAGCTTGAACGTTTTTGATAAATAGTCGATAGTTAAATAAATGAGTTTGAACAACTTTGTGTTCGACTCGTTAATGTTCACGAATAATATCGTTTAGAGCTTATGAACAAGCTGATTAAAAAGCTTGATTAAAGCTTGACTAAGAAGCTCAATTAGAGTTTTAAAAATAAATATTATTAAAATTAGTAATTTGATAAATTATATTTACACTTTTGAAAATATTGCCATGCAATAGGATTATAAGATTTCGTTTGGGATGACTTTTTTTATTGTTTTTTAAAATAGAGTTTTAGTAAAAAAGAATTAAAAATTTTGGACTAAAACTCTGTTTTTAAAAATAATAAAAAAGTTGTCCCAAACGAAACCTAAATCTAACGAAAGTGAAAAAAGTTGCAATTTCATATTTATTAGGGGTGTCAATTCGGGTCAACGGGTCGGGTTCGGGTGGAACCCGGAATTGACCCGGCACTATTCGGGTCAACCCGACCCGTTTTTAAAAACGGGTCAGGTTTTCAGACCCGAACTTAACCCGATTTGGGTCCGGGTCAACCCGACCCGACATGACACGAATGACCCGAAGTTGACCTAAAATTGTTAATTTTTTTGGTCAAAATCGGGTCAATTGTCGATTTTCGTGTCAAAATCGGGTCAAATTCGGGTAAAAAATAGGTCAATCTAGGGTTTCCGGGTCAACTAGGAGTTTTCGTGTCAATTTTGGGTCAATTTCAGGTTGTTAGGTCAACCCGAACCCAACCCGATTTTTAAAACGGGTTGATTTGTTGAACCCGAACCCGAACCCGGTTTCGGGTTCGGGTTGACCCTAACCCGGATTTTTTCGGGTCGGGTTCGGGTCATGTTTCGGGTAGTGTCAAAAATTGACACCCTTAATATTTATAATAATATATGCTTATAACTCATAAATAACCCCATGAAAGTTTAAATTAATCACACCTCCTAATTAAAACTTAAATCCTCAGAATTTCTAGACAAATATAATATAGAAATAATAGATTATTATTTTCATATATTTGATTTTTTATTAAACAAACTAAAATAAAAAAAAAATATTATGACAAACTTTGATTCCATTTGTCTAGGTACCTTATGTACATGCATTTATTCCTTGGAATAATTGAAAGGAGCAGGAGCATGAACCTTCCTTTCTTCATGGTTAAATGAACCTATAATTCTTGTTGGGCGAATCGAGTTATAGAGATATTAAATATTTAAAATATAAAGCTTTGTGCAGTATTATATATATTAACCATTTTTTATTTCAAATTTTAAATGATAATTAATATATTAATCATTTTGTTAATTGGGATTAACAGTAGGTTTTAGTAATGTTATTATCTAATTTTTAAATTTAATTTGATATAATTTATTTTAGGATATTTGTATTAAAATTTACTTAAGTGGTCAAAATCATATTTATTTATTTTTTTAATAATCATTAAAGCAAAATATGACAAAATGGTGGGGTATTGGTGTGGGACACTTATTAAAAAAATCATTATTATAAATATTTTATTTTATCTGCTCTGTTCATTTCCATATTCATATTTTTGGCAAAATGAGGGCTCTGCCGACTATGATTATTCTATTTATTTATAATCAGTATGTTATGAATTTGAGCTATTTATCATCATTATGATTATTTATTTTTTTATTTTAATTTATGAATTATATACATTTATTTTTTTTCTAATAAATGGAAAATCATTTTAACTATAAATTTATCAAAATCAGTCTACGATGATTTTGAATTTAATCAATTTTTTTTTTTTAAATATTACATCAAAATTCATGCTAATCAAATGAAATTTTCATAAGTTATGCCATTAATTATTATATTTTGAATAGCTATACCAACTAATGTGAAATTATATATATATAAATAAACTAATGTGAAATTATTTTTCATCATCAATATGAATAGTATGATTATGATGAATATCAACATCAAATATAAGCTTACAAGCTCAACTTATGAAAGTTTATGCACTAGATCACATAAATATTATTCTTATGGCAATGATCATCAATCTTAGTATACTAATTAGTATAATATTAACTCACTTTTTAATAATATTCAACAATATCATGATTCACATGAACATATTAAATATTAGTGTTATATGTCCATACTTGCTCATGATATAGGTAACTCGTAGATACCTAAAAAGATTCATCTCTAAGGAGCTCAATCTAGAGATGAACTTGCCCAAAACAAGTCTCGCCTTGAGGGAGATTCATTGTAATGAAGATAGGGATAAGCATATATTCAACTAATGAGCTAGTATTATAAGAGCTCACTCTTGAGGATCTCGATTAAGGATGCACACATTCCGTGCTAGTTCAATCATGGAATTCACCTTCATATGCCTTCACTTAAAAAGCTACGCATCTTATGAGGACTCAACTCTTTCAACAATTTTCCTCAATCTAGGCTTTCCATCTTTCACAAATAACCTCATTCAAGAAATAGGAGGAAAACACACCTATAGTGCCCATAGTCATGGTTGTATCAACTATGTTTATCCTCAATAGGGGTGTCAATATTTGGCACGATATGAAAAACTCGACTCAAATTTGGCCCAAAAAATTTGAGTTTGACACAACCCGATTTTAAAATGGATAGGGTTCAGGTTCCTGGATTCGACCAGTTTGAAAAAAACGGGTCGAATTTTGGTTGAACTGGATATTCAAAATCAACCCGGTTTCGACCCATTTGGAAAAACACGCTAGTCACAAATTTTTATTCATGAATTAAATACAAATTTTCTCCAGACTTCAGCGTCGGGATGCTCCAGGGAAAATTCTAGAATTTTCTAATATGTATTCAATCCCCTGGACACCACCACAGAACACATGCAGACCTTTTTCATACACCAAATCATTTGCAAACACATACAAAAGAGTTCAAAATGCAAAGATTCAAACAATTACCTTTTTCGGATCGGGTTAGAATAGGTTGAATTGAATACTAAATATGGATGTACCACAAGCTAATGTGATAAAAAAGGTTATAGAGACTAGTGAAGATATTTGAATTAATCATTCTCTAAAGGTTGAATAACATCTCTTGAAGTTGTGGGTGAGGTGATGCTAAAAAGCTAGGATACCGTTGAGAATGACCAAAATAGTTTGACTAGTAGCATGAAAATAAATAGTGTAACGATAGATGAAGGTCATGATGGTGATAGGGTTATCAAGAAGGTCCCTCTCTCTCTCTCTCTAAATGAACGGTTAATTGATAACCTAAGGTTGGCAGGTGATTAAAGGCAGTTGTGTGAGTCACTATCTTGAAAGATAAAGGGAACCAAACTACATCAAGTTAGTGTATGATTAAGGATAGGCACTGTAGGTCTTCTTCTTGAAGAAAGGAGGCTGTGTGGACAATCTAGTGTTAAGGAAAAACTAGGGGTGATCTTGATAGTCTATGTGTGTGTGCGGAAAAGGATTTATTATATGACCTAGAATAAGTGAGTGGCTAGTGTCGTTCAATATAGTCTTCCTAAATAGAAGGGGTTAAATTACTTTGAGTTGGTGTGTGATTGGAAGTGTTTGAGATAGTCCTTGACATAAACAAGAGAGGGGTTGATTAGATGATCTTGAATTGATGGGAGACTAAAGATAATTAAGAAAGTTTTATCCTAAATAGAGTGGCCTATTGAGTTGCTTAAAATTAATGTAATGAATGCTTTTGTAGTCAAGAGGGTACCTGTAAAAATCTAGATTAGACCTAACAAAAATTTATATTTTAAATTAGCATTTACAAGATTTTTTATGCATTTATGAATTTGCCACATAGTGTGTTGTGACATTGTGTTATTTGGGCGCTGTCTCCTTTATTTGGGGAACTGCGATGCTGTAACGTGAGTGCTGCAGCGCTGTGTGCCAAAGTGTGGTGTGACGGTGCTAGTTGAGGTCATTGTTGTGCCGAAGTCATTATTTGAGTACTTGGATTTTCCTCTTAGGAGCACTGTAACATTGTGGAAGGTGGTGCATTGCGATGTTATCTATAAATTTCCAATTCCATTTTCTAGAAATTTATCTCTTTTTTAGGCAACTAGTATGAGAGAGAGAGAGAGAGAGAGAGAGAGAGAGAGAGAGAGAATTTAGATATAGGAAGTTGGACTTAGGTTGTTGTGCCGATTTCGCACAATGGGTCAATTGAAAAACTTGCTCATGTCGATGTAGGTTATCGTTACCCTTGTTCATATTCAATTTCGTTACTTTTGCGAGTATTTTTGGTATTTCATTTTCTTTGATTTTATACAAACACAAATTAATGAATATTTAGAAACTTTTCACTTTATAATTTTCGATAATTGATAAAATAGAATATTTCGATCATATTTACGAAAAATATATTAATTTCACAGGGTCTTGCTTTTTATCTCACACTACTCACAAAAATAAATCTTTTTAGGCCTAAGAAACATTCAATCCTTATCAAATTGCTTGGAAATTAGGGATAAAAGGGTTTGTCACTTAATAAGACAATGTAGATAAAAAGGTTGGAAAGAATAAAGCAAGGCTACAACATAATTAAACAACTAAAAAGTTTGAAAAAGTGGAGAGTCATGCTTTACAATTTTAAATAACTATAACTTTATTTGTTAGATAAGAGACAAAAAAGAGTAGACAGTGCTCTTAAAAAATAAACAAAATATAGAAGTTAGTGTTGCATTTTAGTGGACTTATTTAGGCTTCGTTTGGGACGACTTTCTTAATACTTCTTAAAATATTTTTTTAATATAAAAATTACTTTTTTTAACTAAAAAATTGCTTTAAGAAGCAGTTAAAAAATAGTCTCAAATGAAGCCTTAATGATAAATGACCCTTTAATTAACTTCTCCAACTCTAATTTGAATATGTTAGTTATTGCAAATGTTAGAAAATTAGCAACTTGATTGCATTCCTCTTAGCAATAAACTCTCCCTTCTCATATAAGACAACTCATCAAAATCACTTACATTATAAAATTGTTAAGAAGCAAAGATTAAGCACCTTAGTACTTAGTTCAATGTATCTTCCATTAACTTTTATTAGGGATAAACCAATATTTATTATATTTATGAGTGTAGTTTAGTTAAAATAAATTTATTGTATTTGAAATACTTAATAGGGGTTGATTAATTATAAAATAAATTAAATAGAATATTTTTTTTATATTTAGATTGTTATAAAATAAACTCCAAAATTTTTAAAGTTTTAGGGCATGGAGAAGGCGACAGTGAAAGAGGCGAGAGGTAGCAAGCAGTCGATGACGAGTTATGATCCCAGACAATAGCAATAGTCAATAGCCAGCAACGATAGCAGTGGTGGTTGGCATTGAAGGCAGTGGCCAACAGCGACGACGAGCAATAGGGGTGGGCGCAAAATATAACTCGGTAGATTAAAAAAAATGACTATAAAATTCAATAAAATTGAATAAAAAGCTAAAATTAAAATCCCATGATAGTAGTCGCAATTGAAAGTGTTAGTGGTGGCGGGCGGAGGAGGCGGTGACAAGTATCAACGATAGATAGTAAAGATGAGTGAAAAGATAAGTTAGTAAATTTGAAAATTATTTATAAAATGAACTAAAAACTTAATTATAAATTTATGAATGATATATTATATATTTAATTATCTTCCAAAAAAAAAACTGCCATGGGAACAATATATATATATTTTCTATTTTACAAGAAAATAATTACTCTTATAAAACTATTCCAAAAAAAAAAATCTCTTACAATTATATAAAAATATTTGAAATTTTAACTCGACATATTTTACAATATCTGCCACCCTTGCGCAGGTCAAGCAGTCAGCCGCTGCTCTGCACGAGAGTAACCGCAAAGCAAAGCAAAGCAGCTGCGGAGCAGTAAATCACACAAACCCAGTAAATAACTGCTTCTCCACCGCCGGTGAAGCAGTTCCGGCCTCCGGCGATGCTCGTTTCTTGATATCCCGGCGATCAATTAACAATTTTAACAGAGCTCACTCCAATATTATAATTCAAGTCATTATCCTTTCCATTATACACCGCAAAGAAAGAGATAAATAGAGAAGAAAACAAGCATAGCTGCCAAAGCCGGCCGGCAGCAGCTGAAAGCTTTTAAAGACCTTGTCTCGCTATCTCTTTTTATTTTCATATAGCCCGAAGGTAGAAGAAAGTAGGGTTCTTTAAGAAAAAGACGTGAAAAAGACCTGTCTTTGTCGCCATCTGATGCTTATTTCCCAACAGCTAAAAGGAGTTAGCTCTGAAACGCTCCTCTCGATCGCTCTGTGAACGCAGACAAAAAGATTTTGAAACTGGAAGATAAAAGCTTGCCACTATTGATCAAACGGAATCGAAGAAATCGATTCATATTAAGAAAAAAATATCAACTTTTTAATAATGTTTACATACTAAGGGATCGCCTCCATCAAAATTTTTGATCGAAAGTGATGAAATTTCATCCATAATAGCATTTCTGGCTAATAATATGAGAAGATACATAGAAATTTTTTAGTGAATCAAGCAACCATGCTGTTGGGAACAGTTGTGAGTGATCGTTTACAGTGTGCGATGGCGCTTTGGATCCCATCCTGCTGCTCTAAGAAAGAGTCATCCCGCCGTTGGAGAGGAATCGACGCCGGCGAGGTGAGGGTGGCCGGCGGCACCGACTTGCTCTTCCTCAAATGCTTGTACGCCACCTTTATCCGGGAAGAAACTGCTGGTTTCTGCCTCTTCTTCCCTGTTTTCAAATTCACCTCTGCTTCCTTTTCTTCTCCTTCCCAAGGCTCTGTCGCCGAGAATCTCAGCTTATCAGAGTATCTTTTCGAGACTCTAACATAAAGAGGCTTGATCTTGCTAAGGTACTTCTGAACACCTTCCTTCGAACTAACCGATCTTTCTTCCGGCGAGGATTGCGAGCCGGCGATGGGGTTTCTGGAACTGCTTTCTCGAGAGAAGAGAGACGCGATCGGGGCTTCATCCACTTTGAACTTGATAAAGAACTTGCTCAAATGAGGGTTCTGCTTCGGAGACGGCGCATCAGCTGTGGAAATAAGCTCCGGTGAATGGGATTTGGGTTTCCGAAGCCGTAGCATGAGAACTCGCAATCTCGTGGCTGGTTTGAGGAAGGAGACGGTGATCTGCGGCTTAAGATCGCTTTCAGTCGAGCCAATAAGCCTTCCCTTGAAGAAGAGATCATCGGAGGGTGAAAGGGGAAGCTTCCGATCAGATTGGAACTCGCTCTCATCGGAAGAAGAAGTCATCGTGAAGCTGAAATGATCCTTCTCATCTTCGTCCTGGTTCTCTCCGTCTTCCACTCCATTGTGGGCATCCGGAAACTCTAGATCGAAAAAAGACCCATCTTCGTCGGAGTTTTCGTCGAGGGTCTCCGGCGGAGGGGAAATGGCGGCGGCGGCGGCGCGGATGGTGGACACCGCCGCAACTCCGCCGCCTCCTCTCCAGTACTTGAGGAGGCTGAAGGACTCCATGGTAGGGAGAGCCAGCGAGCTTTCTCTCGTTTACTTTTAGTAACAGTAATGAGAACGGGATAAGAAAGGAAAGAAATGTCGTATCTTGGAGATGAAAGACGCAGAGCTCAGAAAACTCAGAACAGGGAAAAGGGAGGGGAAGGAGAGAGAGAGAGAGAGAGAGAGAGCGCGCGCATATTTGGACCATGGAAGAATGAATATTGGTTTGAAGTCCGGTGAACACGTGGCATGAATGAGTCACGTGACATTGGTGTGAGAGCGTACTCTAATTATGTTTGTAGAGTTATTATTGACCAACTTTTTTAAGGCAGATAAATGAGTCTTATTAAGCCAATTAATGAGTTATCACATCAAATTATTTGCTAACTAATCAAATGAGCCTTATCAAACTTATTGATAACAAAACAATTGAGTAACACAAATTGTTAACTAATTGATTTAGCTTGTCAAGTCTATTAATTAGTATAAGTACCAAACAACTTATTAGCCTAATGAATAGCTTTTCAAAGAGCGTTGTCAATACATTATTTGATAATTAATGTAATTAAGTATTTTTTTGTGTAAGTAAATGAAATAGAAATTTTCATGATCAACTTTGGGATTATTCAAACTCTATTTTCAGCAACGTAATTGATGTGGGTTGGATCGTTGGAAGAAGAGGATGCTTGAAGGATTTCCAAGAACAACAGGATAAACCAAGCTCAAAGGCTTCAAAGGGTATAATATTTCATTCAATATCCTTCCTCTTACACATTCCACATATATATAATGCCCAAATAGAGATAACCTAGATAATCCTAGAAGATTCTAGAAAACATGAAATAAATATATAACAAACTAAATAAAATAACCTAAGGAACAAATTAAGCTATAATGTTCCACATCAGTAATAGGCGAAACAAATGTTTAGATGAGATGTATCCAACAATACAAAAAATATCTTAATTTGTGTCTTGGTGATCTTAAATCAAGTCTTAAATAATCATATTATCAAACATTAATTAAGCTTATTGATGTTTGTTCATGATCATAAAAAATAGAGCACTTAATTATTCATTTATCAATGAAGTATTTATAAAAGTTATTCAATCAATTAATTAGATGATTATAAATAAGCACTAACTATGTTTGTTCATGACTATTTGTGCAATGCTAGAGGAAATGTTCAAAATTCCAATGGATTCTAGCATTAAAAATGTCAATTCGCTTAAAGCTACTCACTTATTTAGAATTAAATTGCAATCAATCTTGTCAAAGTACCTTGTTATAGAATTCATTAAAGAGTTTGATAAAAGAAGCTTTTCTTCAACTGAAATTGTCTTTGATATTTTGACTTATCAAAAGTTATCTAAGGGTTCAAGCAAAAATATTTAGAAAAACTTATATATTTTTAAATAAGAATTATTAAGTCTTATTATGCGACTTTACATGTAATTTTTAAATATAGACATTTTTATAATGATGATCTTCATCACAAATCTTTAAATTTGGGGTTAGAGGTTTAGTCTAAAATATTTTGATTGCCAGATCAGAGTAACCTGTACTTTTTATAATGATATGATAAAATCCAAGAACTCTTTCCAGAACAATTCTCTCTTTATATATCCCTTATTTTGTAAGGCTTTTAACCTACTTATTAATAAGACAAATATTTAAATTCAACATCTTTGTATGTGAGGTAAGAATGAGATATGTTGATAATTAGAAGGCTAGTTATGGAGCTTCTTGATGAGATAGAGAGCTATCCACATATAGAGCAACAATATTTTCACATGTAGAGCAACAATATTTTATTATGATAAGACAACTGAATCAAATACTATTTTAAGAATAATGGTGATGTGCAAGAGTGTACGAATTATAGAGGAATTAAGTTAAGGTGTCATACATTAAAGTTATAGATGAGAATAATTGAACATAGTTTACAACACAATATTAATGCTTCTCATAATCAATTTGGATTCATGCTGGTTAGGTCTGCTAAAAAAGCTATACTTTGGCTGAGAGGTTTGATGGAGAAGTACAAAAAGAGTAAGGAGGATCTACATATAATATTTATTGATTTAGAGAAGTTATATGATAAAGTTACAAGAGAAGTGCTCTAGAGAGTACTAGAAAAAAATGAGTTTATAATACTTATATTCAAGTCATTAAGAATATGAATAATAAGTTGTTAATGTGTTCAAACTCTAGGTTGTTTGACTAATTATTTTCCTATTTTAGTTGGATTACATCAATGATTATTTTTAAGCCCATATCTTTTTGCTTTAGTCATGAATGTTCTTAGTAAACATTTGTAAGAGGATGTGTCTTGGTGTATGCTTTTTGTTGTTAGTATTCTTCTTATTGATAAGACTAGAGAGGGAGTTGATGAAAAGCTTGAATTATTGATGTTAACATAAGAGTCTAAAGGTTTTCGTTTGAGTAGATCTAAAATCAAATGCATTGAGTGTAATTTTAGTAGTAATAGATATAATCGTGTGAATATGATATTGGGTGATGAAGCCATTAAAAAGAGTGCACGTTTGTAGATATCTCATGCCTATTGTTCAAAGCGATGATGAAATAGATGAGGATATTATTAGTATAATTCATGTTGGATGGTTGAAGTGGAGGAATGCATCAAGCCTATTGTGTGAAAAAAATACTCCTCAAACTTAAGAAAAATTTCTATAATATGGTGGTGAGACCTATAATGCTTTGTAAAGCAGAATGCTAGTCATTAAATGTAAGTCAACTGTTGCATATATGAGGATCCTCATGTGGATGAGTGACTTTATGCAAGTCATTAAAAGTAATTCAAGTGTTGTATATATAAGGATGCTCAAGTGGATGAGTGGCATTTCACTTAAAGATAGAATGTGAAAAGAGTATATACATGAAAAGGTTGGAGTAGCTCCATTCATATATAAGATTAGAGAGAGTCGCCTTAGATGGTTAGGTCACATAAAATGTCAGTCTTTCAATAGGCTTTTAAGGAGAGTAGATGCATAAGATCTAGTCTATATTAAGAAAGTTAGAGGTAGACCTAACAAGACTTGGTTATAAAGTATTAAAATAAAATTGTAATTAGATCTAAATGAGAATTTGATTTGTAATAGGACACAATGGATAAAAGGATTCATGAAGCAGACCTCATGTAGTAGGATAAATGCTTGTTGTTGTTGTTGTAAGACAATTGAATCAAATGGAAGATCATGAAATAAGAATGATATGAGGAATTCTTAAATAGGTTTTGAGAATCACTCCTCACGTTAATATTCCTTTTGAAAAAAAAAGGCTCTTTTAATTTTGTTGATTTGAAGGTTGTCACCAATATTTGGAACATTTTCTCTGCATAACTATTTGACATAACTTATCTCTTTGATGTGAACATTGTCGAAACTTATTTAACTCATTATGTTGTAAAATGTTGAGCATAGATGTTAATCACCTCTATATTTGAATTATAAATGCACAACCATGCTAAAGTTCAAAATATAATATGCTGATTTATATAGAGGGAAATCATATTACACTAATCATATTGCTTATTTTGAGTTGGTTGATTCCCTTGTAAAGATAAAAAATGTGCTTATATACTAACTATTCTTCACTATATTTAAAGAAACATTATTGAGTTTGTTCTCACAATTATCTCTTTGTTGTATTACCTGCAATGCAAAATTTAAAAAGAAATTAATCATTCGGTCTGCTTACACTAGAAAACCATTGAAGTATTCTCAAGCTCATCTCAATATGATCTAAGAGCAGGGTGAGTCTTTGACAAATTTTATTATTCCATTACAACAAGAAATATTGGAAGTAAAGGAATTCGTGCTTGCAGTAGTACAAGCCATATTAACTCGAACTATGGGAAGATCCAATTAGATAAGTGTCAGATTCATAGCAGCCACAAATGCTATCCAAGTTGCTAGAACTCACCAATAGACATACCAATACCAAGGAGTATAATCATGTATAAATTGCTTTTTAACTAGGCTACATGATTGAGAAATTTATGTCAACTTCTCAAGGAACAAATAATTCAACCAAAAAAAGAATAATTAAGAGAAAATTGGCAAAAAAGTCACAATATCTATGACAAAAAAAACAAACAATAACAATTTAAAAATTATGAGCATCAGCCATAGATGAGATATTAAAACCAGAGTAAATGTGATATTGCAAACCTAAGAACTCACCACCAACTTATGATTATAAGATTTTCATTCTACGACATGTTTGTCTTGTTGAGATCATGAATGCACATGAGAAGGTGAGTGAAGGTACATATGAGCATGCTACAAGGGACTATTTGTGATGCCCCGAGATCTAACTTGGAAAGAATTTCGATACATCCGACCATTTACCAGAGTCATCTAAAAATTTCAATCAATCACATACTAATAAAAAGTCTATAATCTAAAACATCCATATACAAGTCGATCCATATCTCAAAATATCATATACAATACTCAGGAACTACACTATACCCACAAGTACTGAAATCTATCATGTACTGAGTACAAAAGAATCAAAATCATCAAAAGAACTAAAACCTGTAGATCCGGATCAATCTCTATCTCCTGCTCTCTTGCCCTGACCTGAAAATATCAACCACATATAATGAGCTTTACAAAGCCCAGCAGGTCACCTAATACCTATAATTGAAATCAAAGCACGGTACTGCTATCAATATGCATGTCAGTCAATCAAATCCATAACAGTCAATGGTCAATGAGTCTATGCAATACGGAAATCCATAGTCAATGAAATCAAGTCTATCAATGCAGCAGCGGGCAAATCGATAAACCAAACTCAATCAATATACGTCAATCTCGAAGAAATTCGTACACAGAAGAAAATCAATCAATCCGTCAAATCAGTCGTATCGAATCAATCGATCAAATCAAGTCAATGAAATCGATAAGAAAAGCAGTACAATAAAGCTCAATCTATACTAGTAATGAATCAAATGTAGCAGGTTAATATGATGCAGAAGCAATAGTATCAATGAATCTAAAATCAATAATATCAATGTCCATAGCATCGATGAATCAATACAATATCTATATCCATCCATATCAATATCTATATCCATCCATATCAATATCTATGCTCAGTAGTATCAATGCTCAGCGATCAATCAATGAAATCGATGAAATCGTACGATACAGTAAATCCATAAATCCGATCAAATCAATAAAGCAGTAAATCCATATGTCAAGGCTGTACACATGCAATACAATAATACTGAACAAGTATAATCACTGGCTATGTTGCTGTTGTAGAATCCATAGTGCTGTTGTAGATATCCATACGTTGGTTTCAATAAAAAGAGTCGTCACTCTATTGCCCGTCGGTCGCCCGTCGGCATATCTATAAGAACTCCTTATGACTCCCATCCATATATCCATAATCAATATTTAAAGGAAAGCCCGTCGGCCCACCATCCTGTACAGGTCAATTCAATCTCCAACCAACGTTCAACCAGGTTTCACTTGTGTTCCAATATCAATAATCAATCAATAATCAATTCAATAGTCAATATTAAAACAATCATATCAATATTCACATTCATATCTATTCAATCTATCAATCTCAGAAAAATCGAAAATCGTACGAAATTTCGGCAGCGTAACGGCAGTCTATCAAATTTACACAAAAAATCCTACAAAATCACAATTCACCAAATTACAATAGAATGTTCATGACAACAATATAAGACTATTCTTCTACTGAATCCATATCAAATAACATCTTGATATTTTTCTATTCAATTAAAATCGCGTAGAACCAATTCCGACCGATAAAATCATCGTAGAAAATACTCAAAACGTGTACAATATTCATATCTATAACATTCTAAAAGTTGTGCGGTGAAAGTTGTGTCAATACAAAACCGGGTCCAAAATTCGACTACGAAAACACAAAACAGAACACAACTCGATCAAAAATCAATATATCTGAAAACAGAAATGGGATTCGAAGTCCTTACCGCGAGATCTTCAATTCTTTCAACAGTGGCGACGGACGAAAAGCGCTCCGCGGCCTCCGAAATCCAAGCTTTCTTCTCTTTTCCTTTCTCTTTCTCTCTCCTCAGATATTTTCGTTTTATAAAATGATTTTCTCTCTCCTCAAAACGAGCTGATTTCCTTATATCATTAGCCTGATCGGCCCGGCCGATCGCCACATCGTCCTGGCCGATCAGAACAAAATCAAATCGGCCCGGACGATTCCTCAGGCCGATAATTTCGATTTTGCTCTCTGGATTCTTGTCGTATCTGATCGTCCCAGGACGATCCAAAATCGGCCTGGATGATCCAGTCCAGAAATCATTCCAGAAAACACTCCAGAAATCAGCCTTTTTCAATGCACTGATCGGCCTGGACGATCTCAATATCGTCCCGGCCGATCCTGGGAGGAAAATCCAATTCAGAGAGGAACAGTAAGGGAACGAGATCTCACACTATTCATATCTATGTAATCTTGTTAAGGAGCTTGTGTTGAAAAGAACAAAGATTTTATCAATGTTGAGCTTAAATAGCAATCCAAGAAGCTTAAGGTGCCTATGTAGGAACAACTTAATCAACCTATCCAAGCACTCACTTTGTTAAGGTGGTGTTAGCAATTCTTAGATGCAAGCTTGAGGTTTTGGACTCACTTTGTTAAGTTGGTGTTAGCAATTCTTGGATGCAAGCTTAAGTTTAGCTCGTGCGATGAAGTTTAGGGGGGGGGGGGGTTTAAATGCCTATCACAACATTTATATATATATGTAAAATCTAAATCATTCCATGTACTTATATAGTAGTCTTAGGCTTTGTTTGAGAAAACTTTTTTTACATTTTGTAAAACAACTTTTTAATATAAAAATTTCTTGAAAGTTGCAAAAAAATAATGATAAAAAGCTATCTCAAACAAAGCTGTAATCACATAAAAAATATCATTAATATTAAATTTTACAAAGTAAAACACACCTTTTCATGCATATATATGCTTTGATGTGATTTAGATATTAAAGTGATTTATGACTATAAACATTTAATCGTCAGATATGTAAATACGTAAGATTTATGTGTTATGCTTGTAAATCATCCATATATGTTAAAAGCTCCTTAAAAATTAATTTAATCAGCATAAATATCTAATCAAAATTAAACTTAAATTTTCTTGATTTTTTTATTTTTAAATAATTAATCATATTTTTCATTAATAAGTAAATTTAAATTAAAATAAATATAATAGTAATCTATTAAAATTTTAATTATCATTAAAGTTATAATCATAATTGAGTTCTAGTAATAGCAAATCAATTAAGTTTTATGCATGTTGTGTGTTGGAAAATTTATGACAGTTGAGTGAGAGAGTTCTTCATCCCAACGTTACATGAATGTCCCACACAAAAATCAATAAATAAAAAAAGTACATAAAACACTAGAGTTTTTTATATGAAATCTTGGGCAGAGAAAAAACCATGGGCATGTTCTAACTAAATTAATTTCATTATGTGATCCAAATTGGAGAAGACAAGATCATAGGAATATGAATGTCTAAAAGAAAATGTCGCAAAGTTAGTGGGGGATGAGAAGAGTGTTTAATGGTCTGAAATGTTGGTCAGGTGGTAACAATCCAATAATAGAGGCCGAGCAATGATTGTTTGATAATGGTTGTCGAGAGATGACGGTGATTTGATGACAATGACTAGGCTACGGTGGTCTAATGATGGTAGTCAGGCGGTGGCAGTCCGACAAGGATGGTCGGATGGTAATAGTCTGATGTCGATGGTTTGATGATGTTGTTTGACAATAGTACTCAAGTGGAGCTCCGAAAATTGTCAAGTCTCTAAGTTCTCTTGGATTTCAAGCAAAGAATCTTCGTCATGTCGAAAGTATAACCAATTTATAGACTTTGAGTGGCATGCCTTATAAATATAACTAAAATCTGTCATATTATATTGGATGACCCATATTAATTCTTTGATTATTGATCTTCTTTTTATATTTATATACCTTAATGGCGTTGAAATTAAGCAATCTTTAGCTTGTTGAATTTGTCTCGTCAAAATGCTCAATTTGACTATAAACATGCAAAATTCAAAAATCATTTGGCACTTCAATAAATGTCATCTTAAAGTTTCTAACAATGGCCTAAATCTTGATATATGCTTAATTGGGTTCGGATATGATCACTTTTTTGTGTTGATGGATTCTTCTCATCAGGTCGATCAGTATGGCTATAAATTTGTTGAAATTAGAAATTTAGAATTCAGATGATACTAAATTGAATTTTGAAAGTTTTTATTTGAATACACATGGATATTTAGGTATGATCAAGCTAGTTTTTTGTGGCATATCATTGCAAATACGAACATCATAATTAGCTTAACAAATGACCTTAAGCTGAGGTTTCGTTTGGGACGGCTTTTTTGTTGCTTTCTAAAACGACTTTCTTGTGCAAAAATTTCTTGAATTAGAAATCTTTGTACTTAAAATCTGTTTTAGAAAGTAGTAAAAAAACTTTCCCAAACAAAGCCTAAAATACAATTAAATACAATTCTAAGCATATGTCCACATACATAAGTTAATCTTTTAACAATTAAATAGATTAGAATGGGTTAAGATTTAAGCATGTCAGCAGCTTAATTGATAGAATAATTCAAGCCCAACCAAACAGGCCCACACTCTCATTCTTTTTTCTTAAAATAATTTATTAAAAATTTCACTTTATTTTTTTTCTTCAAAATTTATAATTGAAAATAACCTTTTTAATCATAATATTAATTTGTAGAAATAAGTGTGGTAGTTGCCAATGTGATTAATTTTTTTTATTCTTATATTTTTATTTATCTAACCTATATTTATCAATGTAACACTCAATTATTTTATATCAAATAAAAATACCACTAATATTTATTTTTTAAAATAAAATATGTCTTTTCATACATATATTTTAATGTGATTGAAACATTAAAATTTCATGTATAAAATTTTTAAAATTTAAGTGTTAGAAACGTAAATGCATAAAATATTTTTATTATGTACATAAATTTTAAAATCTTAAATCCTATTAAATTCTAAACCCTAAAATCTTGATGCCATACTCTCCCAGCTGGATTGCTGGATTGAGGGAAAACTATTTTATAAAGAAGAAAAAATATATTAAAAAATATTTTTGTGTTTAAAAACATTAGTACAAAAATACTCATAAAATAAATATTTTTTAATTTAATTTAATTTATTTTATTTTTAGGAACGGGGTATCCACCCGCTGCAACCTCTAAAAGACGTTTGACGGCGTGACAAATCTTTGGCTGACCTATAAGAGACACCCATCCCAGAAACCTCTTGGCCTGCACTTGATTACGTCCCACTTAAAAGGCGCTGTCACTCGAGGAAAATCGAGCACCAATTGGAAATTTCCTATGCTTTGATGTCTTCTTGTCGGTGAGTAAGGATCCTTTCTTTGTTTTTTATCTGTTAGTTATTTGCTTTGTGATTACGGAGCTTGAATTTTCCAATGTATTTAAAACTGACCAATTTCAGTCTGAGTAACAAATAATTTATTAAATTACTTTAGTATTAGAAACAACTAAAATTTTATTTTTTAATAAAAATTTGCAGTGCGCACAAATTAAAATATAATGAAAAACATATTATTAGAACAAGTAGAATAAATTTTTTTTCGGTCAGAAAAAATAGAGAAGGTGCCCACTCACTTGTTTAATTGCCCTTCATTTGCAGAGCTATATCTTCTTGAAGTAGGAAGCAATAAATGAGTTTCGATATGGCCTCGTAGCTGCAAATTATTACGTCTGGTGTCTGGATTCGTCCGGACACCAATCCAGACGTCCGGTGACCGGACATAATAATTTGCCCCTCGTAGCAAGGCGAGTGGGGATGTTCTCTGGCTGCTCAATCCACAACTTGTGTTATATTCCTTGTCACTATAAAAAATAAAGAGCTAATGCAGCACAAATTTGAACTTTTTTGGGCGGTTTTACCTGCAACTAATTTGCTAGCAACGGTTTTAAAACCGCTGGATATCCGCCGTGATTGCAATGCGCTGCAACTACATTCCGCTGCAGTTTAAAATTGCACCGGTTTAAACCGCTTCTAATTGCACCGGTGCAAATTGTAGCGGTCAAAACTGATGCTGAAATAGTGTTTTGGCACCAATTTTAAAGCCACTCTTAACAATTGTTATGAAAAATCCTATTTTTTAATAGCGTGTGTTGTCTCATGTTAGCTTCTCCACTAGGTTCCTTATTTGAGTGTCTCCCTTAACCTCCATCGTCGCCTATAAACAAATAAAAAATTCAATTTGTAGAAAAAATGAAAGGAGTAATTGATTAAAATGACGCTTAGATTTTATAAATTTTTTTATTTTTCTCTTAATTTTTTTTCAAATGTTAAATTTAATACTTAATTATCCAAATTTGAATCAATTTTGCCATTTCTTTCTTTGGTCAAAATTTGGTGGAGATAAAACCTTTTATACTAACACATTTAATACTCAATTAAATAATTTAAGCAAGTCAATTTTGATTATATAGAAATCTAAACACATGTATTTTTATATAAAAGCTCAGCAATAGCTCGAAGATCTGAAATAAATTTGCTTCCTGCGTAATGAACCGACACAAATAAAAAAAAAAAATCAATTCTAAGAAAATTATAAGTGCAATCTTCAAGAGGAGAAATTATTCTGTACGGACACCGGACGAACTCCACGTCCGAATGTCGCAGTACCGAGCGGTACCGAGCGCCGAGCCGCAATACAGTAAAAGAGTGACGTGTTGCATTTTTATTAGTTTTGGATGTCTGCGGAGTTCGCACATAATAATTTTTCGAGTTCAGCTTAGAATACAAATAAGGCATGCAAGTAAATGCTCTAACCACAATTTCGGTAGGCATAAACTCTTTGGCATTTCTTCCTTTGCTGTATAGCACAATCTACATACACAAATGAATGTATTGATTTGCCTTTAATTGGTCCATTATTGCCTTCTTACACATGTCGAGAAAGGAAATGGAAGGTTTTCTCCCTTGCATGGATGACTTGAAGAGGTTTTTCACCTATAATGGAATATATCTATGCAATTCTAATTATGTGAGCTGGTGACCATTCACTATAATTGTTCCTCTCTCCTTGGGAATTATATAGTTTCCTAATTGCAATTGATATCATTGTGTATAAATACTCATGGATTGAATAAACAATACAAGCTTCCAAGCCACTTCTATTTTTCTACACATTTCTTTTCTCCAATCAATCCATTCTTTTCTTCCCTGAAACTCACTTAATGTGTTCAAAGTTGGATTGTGGCAATACTCCTTTCCTTTAAAGATAATTAAAGCTTCGTTTCAGACAGTTTTCTTACTATTTTGCTTTTCAGATTGTAACTATAATCTTTGCTTGACAACTGTATTGTCGTTGATTTCAATAAATTTTGGTACTAGGAAGCTGTTTTCTATAACAACTTTCTAAAAAGCTGTTTTTTTCTATATCAGCTTTACGACCATCCTTATAAAAAGCTACAATCATTCCAAACGGATCCGGCGCTAGTATTTGTTAATAGTCCATATGAAATCTTTGCTTGGATATTTTTCAGAGGTGAATTTGTTTCTATGGACGGATAAGAAGGCCTCAGCTGCAGTTTTTGCTGCAGCTACTGCTATTTGGGTTCTATTTGAGTTGATGGAATACCATTTAGTCTCTCTGGTTTGCCATTTCCTTATGCTAACTCTGGCAATCCTATTTCTTTGGTCTTATGTAACCACATTTATGAACAAGTAATATGTCCTTTGGCTTAATTATCGCTGTCTTTTCATGTATTTTATGCTTAAAACACTGCGTAAACAAACACTTTTCATTTTCTTTTAGATCTCCACCGAACATTTCACAAGTGCGTATTCCTGAAGATCTGGCGGTCTACATTGCGAATTCTCTAAGGGTCCAGATCAACCGGTTGCTCGATGCATTGGAAGAAATCGCTTTAGGACGCGATTTTAAGAAAGTTCTTGCTGTATGTTTATGTTGAAACTGGCTTAACTGATCACTATTCTGATATTATGTGCTCCTTATTCAAGTTCTTGATGCGTTCAGGTGATTGCTGGCTTATGGGTTGTCTCCATGATTGGGTCCTGCTGCAGTTTCCTTACTATGTTTTATTTAGGTAAACTTTTGGCGAATGATATGATGTTGATGATGAACTGCATGAGGATTTACATACATATTATTGAATTTTTATATTTTTATGTATCTATTACTTAAAATTTCTTTATATAAGTTGATATTAATAATATTTTTTTATCATTTAGAGATTATGATGCACTACAGGAAAATCTGTCATTACCGTCGGATGAGTTTTTTTAACGGAAATTCATCGGGAAAGTGAATTTTCTGGCATATTTGGTCCGCTTGTAATAGGTCATTTTCCTGCAGTGATGTTATATAAAAATATAAAAATTTATTTGTTATATAGATAAATACATAACAACATCAAACTTTTATCATATTATATAAGCCGGTTATATGAATCTTTTTTTTTTCATTGTTATTGTTATCTATATATATATATATATATATGAGAATATTCAGAAGTGTATGTATGCAAATCTCCTAAAACAGGAGAGATTATTATGTGCGCTGTCCGGACCGTCCGGATGCGTCACATCACCCGGATGCACTCGGACCCAGGTGACGTGGCGCATCCGAATTCGCCTTCGAACGAATCCGAACGCCGCACGTAATAATTTTTCCTAAAACAACATGTTTTAATTTTGTATTTATTTGTGATGTGACTTGCAGCATTTGTGCTTGTGCATGCTTTGCCTTTGGTGTATGAGAAATATGAGAATGAAATAGACTCCTTTGGTGAGAAGGCAATGGAAGAAATCAATAAACAGTTCGTTGAATTTGGTGATAAGTTTCTGAGTAAAATCCCAAGGGATCCATTGAAGGACAAGGACAACTAGAGAGATTGCCAATGGCTTGTTTACAGTGTTATGGCAATGAGCAGTATCTGCATCATAATTGTCAACAACATTTGAGCCTTATTTTCTCTCTATTTCAGCAAATTTTAGGGTTTCAGTTGGATTAATCATCTTTATATGTTATTTGCATTTACTTATTGTTTATGTTGATGATTTTGATTATCTTTTGACTAAGCTGATGGTCTTAAGAGGTTTTGATTTTGGTGTACCATAAAAACTTTTGATTTATGGCTAATTATGACAATTGTTTATTGTTGGGTGGATTATTAATTGAGTTTATATGGAGATCTTTGAAAATAAAAGTTCAAAAATATTGCTTTTTTCCTATTTTAGATGTATTTGATTTTCTTACATTAGTGCTAATAAAAACAAGATATTTTTGGCCCAAATTAAAGAGTATGGGCTTATAGGTAAGAAGGGTGTCAATTTCGGGTCACGGGTCGGGTTCGGGTCGAACCCGAAACTGACCCGGCACTATTCGGGTCAACCCGAACCCGACCCGTTTTTAAAAACGGGTCAGTTTTCCTGACCCGAACCTGACCCGCTTCGGGTCCGGGTCAACCCGACCCGACCCGAATGACCCGTTTCCAACAAGAAAATGGCTAATTTTCGGGTCAAAAACGGGTCAAACTCCTCTTTTCGGGTAAAAAACGGGTCAATATCGGGTTGCCGGGTCAAAATCGGGTTTTCGGGTCAATTTCAGGTCAAAGGGTTAACCCGAACCCGACCCGATTTTTGAAACGGGTCGAAATGCTGAACCCGAACCCGACCCGTTTCGGGTTCGGGTTGACCCTAACTCGAAATTTTCGAATCGGGTTTGGGTCGGGTTATCGGGTCGTGTCAAATATTGACACCCTAATTCTTAGATAATATTTATGTTCTATTTTATTTTATAATGTTGGTTGTGAAGTTGTTAAATGGGAAGGCAATTTAAATATTTTAGTTATAAAAAATAGTTTTTTATCATAGAAAATATAATAAGTTGTGAGAAAATAGTAATAAAGTAGCAGCCAAACGAAATTATGATTATTGTATGAATTGAAAATGTTAAGTAGCGAGAAAGTTGTCTCAAACAGACCCTTAATCACTTGGTGCCTTCTTCTTTTCTTTTCTCATTATGATTGATATTCTGAATCTGATTTTGGGCTCCATATGTGCTCTTAAATATGTTCCAATGTTAGAGAGGAAACATAGAAAATAAGATTTGAATCTACTCATTGATTAAGTTCAAAAAGAAGTTATAAAGCTTGAAAAGGTCTTATTTTAAAGGAAGCATGATTCATTTACATAGTATTACTCTTCTCTGTCAGTTCATTTGTCTCTTCTTCGAAAAATTATTAGGTGCAGAAAGCACACCGTCCGCACAAGCACTGGGTACCTAGCGGTACCGAGTGCGGGTACCGCTAGGTACCCAATGCTTGTGCGGACGGTTCTCCCCGTCCGCACTCCGCACCTAATAATCTCTCCTCTTCTTCATAGGATTCTTCTTTTATGTTCTAGTGAAAGGCACATTGGGAGATGAAATATTGGACCTGGAGAGCACCATAGTGGAGGAAATCAAATATTTCATTAAGCATCAACAAACAAATATATTTAGAATTTCCCTTCTACAAAATTGAAAATAGTTAAAAGTGATATAACTTTTTTTATTTCAATTATTGGGATGGAAATGAAAGTTTCGTTTGGAACAGCTTTCTTACCATTTTTTAATGTAGCATTTTAGTTCAATTTTTTTTGAAATAAGCAAAATAACAATCTTTGGTTGACTTAATATCAACTCATTATTAATTGATTTTATGTGAATATATGATTATAATAACATGTTTGGTTATTATTGCTTTAAATTGTAATTAAAATAATAAAATTGATCATTAATGTTATTAATGTGATTACAAGAAGTATATACCTAATCATTTAAAATTCAAATATGAATATTGTCTATTTAAATTAAAAGCATTCACATTCAGATTTTGAATAAGGAGCTAATTTATTTTAATAATTACACTTAAAATAAAAGAATTCATTATTTTAATAACTACATTAAAATAATTGTAATCAATTTCATAATTTAAACTTAAAATAATTATGATAAATCATAGGACTTCAATTTTTTTTTCTTTCTTTTTTTCCATTTTTGGCTGTTCAGAAAAAATATAAGTTTGCCTTGCAAATTTTGATGATTAAGCGACAAGTGTGTCTCTCTATATTAATGAATCTGATATTAAAAAAAAAAAAAAAAAAAACTCATAATTTATAAGCAAATGAATTGAGGGATTTAATCCCTATAATTATTATGTGACTGATTGCCAAATAAGCTTTAGCAAATCATATTTAAATTTGCTATTTAATGTAATTTTATTTCCCATCCAAAAGAGCATCAAAGAATTGCCAACTAACACATTGTTTTTTAAATTTTGTTTTATTAACTTAATTATATTGATTATATTTAATTATGATTAATTAAAATCAGTTATAATTAATTAATTACTTTAAATTAAATTTAAATTAAATATAATTCTATAAGATGGTGGTGAGACCTGCAATGCTTTATGGTGCCGAATGTTGGCTATTAAAAGAGAAGCATAATACTAAGTTAAGTGTTGTATATATGAGGATGCTTATGTGGATGAGCGGCTTTACCCTTAGAGATAGGATACGAAATGAGCATATAAGTGAAAATGTTGGAGTAGCTCCAGTGGAAGATAAGATTAGAGAGAGTCTCCTTAGATGGTTGGTCGCATTAAACGGAGGCCCTTGATGACCCGGTTAGGAAAGTTGAGGTTTTAAATTTGTCTAATTTTAAGAAAGGTAGAGGTAGATCTAAAAAGACTTGGTTAGAAAATATAAGAAATGATCTTTCTTTATTAGATTTAAATGAGAATTTAAATTTTAACAGGACACAATGATGAAAAAGAATTCGTGTAGTCGACCCCACGTAGTGGGACAAAGGCTTGATGTTGTTGTATTGCATAAGAATGTAATGGCAGGTGGTGATGACAGTAGCTAGCGGTCAATGATGACAATGATCGGTGGCCAACAACAATAGGTGGTGTTTATGGAGATTTAGGCTTTGTTTTAGGCAGCTTTCTCATTGTTTTCTAGAACAGGTTTTTAGTACAAAAAAATTTAATTCAATAAAATTTTTAACTAAAATATTTTTTTAGAAAGCATTAAGAAAGCTATCTCAAACGAACCCTTAATTTCATATTAAGCAGAAAGAAAACTTCTAAAGAATAGTTAAATACTATTTTTTGTAATTTTGGCCATCACAAGAATATATTGTCCACTAATGTGCAATTTTTTCCATTAAATAAACCCCACTTGCCTCTCAAATGAAAATTAAGGTTTCATTAGGGGCAGCTTTCTTACTGCTTTACAAAATATTTTTTTTAAAAAAATAAAAATTGTCAAAAGCTATCCCAAACAATACCTAAAACTAAATTTTTTCAACAATTTTTACTCCCTGAAAAGTTTCAGTGTCTGCAATATTTAATTTTGATTTTTTCTGTATATCGTTGATAGTACTATATGATTGAACAGGGATGAGAAAAGAGCACCTTTTACCTTATATTCATGCTTCTTGATGAACACAAAGATTTTATTGTATCAATATTACCTCATGTCTATGAATTTATAATATTTATTATTATAATATATCCTCATTAATGAGAATATTCTCTTTTATTGTATTTGCTTTATCGCTCTCTTCTTTTGACTATATGCATTCATATTTGTTTTAGCACTAAATTTAGGCTTCGTTTGTGACATCTTTCTTATTGATTTTTAAAGCAGCTTTCTAGTTTCTAGTACAAAAATTTTGTGTCAAAATTTTTTTTTATATTTGAAAGCTGTTTTAGAAAACAGTAAGTAAGCTATCCCAAACGAAACATTTATCTATTAAAAATGTAACCATATCTAATTTTTAATATGAGTATTAAAGAGTCCATCTTCTTCGGCGCATTCTTGGCATGAATTTGTGTTTTCATTCAAATCCAAAACTTCTTTTTTCTGAGTTGATTTGCGCTTATCCATCAATCGAAGAGCTGAATCAAAAGAGATTTTGTGTTCATAATTTGTTGGTGAATTTCTCGATGGTTTTGTATTGTATGACATGATTTGTTGCTTGCCAAAGCTCCATCTACGATGGACATTAGCTAAGGCGGACATGCAGCCGCATTGAAACCACTACAAATTATTTTTTTGCCGTTAAAACCGTCACGAAAGTCGACATTAATTGCTACGAAAGTTTTATTTTTAGTAGTAATCTTTTGTTGCAGGAGAGCATCTAGAGATTATCTCTCCTATCACTTATGATTACTACTTATTGTAGAATTTTATGATATTTATTATTGTAATCAGTAAAATTATTTTTTTCTATTATATTTTTTATTGCTAGTTTTTTTTTTTTATATATATACATATTTATAATAGAGTTAATTCAATCAAGCAAAATAAGACAAATAAAATTTATAATGGTTTTTATGCAAAAAATAAAAACTTTGGGGCCTATACAAAGAAGTTGATTAAAGTAATGCGCATTATTTCATAAGGAAACAGAGCTATTTCACAGTACAAAAAGAATCAACATCACATCATGAAATCTATAAGTCCATGGTGTCCATTGATTTGAAAACTCCTCAATGATCCCACACCATAAAATCAATGATTGAACAAACCCTAATAGAATTTAGTTATTCTAAAGTATTATTAACTACTTTTCATTGAGTTATTTTATCACTTAAAATCATAGTTCTTCCCCTGCAAAAATAGTAAAAATTCTTGAAGAAATGAGTTTCTAACATATTTTTGCTAACTGAAAAAAATTACATATGAGACATTTTCTAGTAACTGAAATCTGACAAAAATTTGATTCCGACAAAAATTTACGCATAAAAAAATGATACTTAACTATCCTTCGATAACATTATTGATGGAAATTATCCTATTAGAATTTATGATCATAATATCTACCTTATCTCTCTCTCAATAAAATTGTTCTTCTATAATTTAACAATTACAAAAAGCTAGCAAGCAAAACTAACAACTTCTTTGGCCATGATAGTTACCTTGTCTCTCTCACAAGAGGCAACAGGTTTTTGGCCTCCGACATATTGAGCAAAACTAGCTAGGTTATAGGGTCCCTAAGCATAAAATCAGATATTTAGTAAATAAAGCAAGACAATTATAAGAGATGAAAAAGAAGAAACTAAAGACACAATGGAAGTAGTGTTCATATCTCAACTTGTTTAATAAATATAGAGAGGCCAACAAAGGAAGAAAAACAAAAACACAAGAAGAAAAGAACAAGGGACATATGCTTCAATGTTCCCTTGTCTAAGTTCCTCCCATGTGGCCAATTTGTTCTCATGTTAGCCCCACTCATCATCTCACCAATATCTTGCTTAGTTGGGATGTTTTTATCTTTAATGAAGAGATAAATAGGTCTGTGAATTTGGTTACAAGATAATTTTCTTAGAAATCAGATTGATTTTGATCAATTAAAATTAGATTATATAATATATGCTCAACCAAAAAGTTTTTATTGAATCATTTCAGATATTAATTGGAGAGAGGTTAAGTAATTAATTTCAATCATTTAGTTAACAGATAATTCTTTTTTGGGGTAAATCATAAATGATTGAGAGAAAATAGAGGAAAATTAATCTGACCAATCATCTAAACTAAATTAGAGAGTTGATTTAAAATTATTAATCACTTATCTGTTTTAATTATCATTATAATTGCTAAGGGGTTCTTGTGTTTCCTGAAAAAGGAATGTAATGTAAAATAAATGCGGTATATTTAGAATATTTTGGTGCTCTTTGTTGTCTGCAAAGTAAATGCAGGGGAACTATTTTTCTTGTTTGGTGAGGTATAAGTTGTAACAGCCCAAACTCTTAACTATTGAGATATTGTTCGTTTTGACGTAAGGGTCTCACAATTTTTTCATGTTGGTTTAACTTCCCAGGAGATCACACATCGCAAGATTTCTTTAAGATGAGCACGTTCAACTACATAGTTTCTTAATGAAATTTTGACCATTACACCAAAATGCGCATTGATGTTTAAAAGTTTAGCTTATTTACTCAAGGGATTTCATAATCTCCCTACTTAATTAATTGATGTCTTCGTCAATATCAATATTTTTATTTCAGGATCATCCACGTGGCATATAGTATTCTAGAGGTGGCTCCTACAAGTTCAAGTAGTTGTGACTTATGTCATGGAACACTTTGTCCCATATATGAATCAAGAGGTGACTCCCATGGCGTAGCCCTTTATCTTGTATGGTACTTACTCTCATCTTCTGGTTAGTGTATTGCTCTGATATCATTTGTAACAACTCAAACTCTTAACAATTGAGATATTGTCTGCTTTAGTCTAAGGGTCTCACAGTTTTATCCAATTGGTATAACTCCCCAAAAGGTCACCCATCCCAAGAATTCTTTGGGATAAGCACGCTTAACTGCGAAGTTTCTTAATGAAAGTTTGACCATTACACCAAAAGGAGTCTCGATGTTTAAAAGTTTAACTGTTTTTTTACTTATGGAATTTCACATATGCAGTAAAGTAAAAACAGTGTATTTAGAATACATTGGTACTGTTTGGTATGATGTGCAATATCAAATGTAGTGTAATATTGAAATACAATGAAAAGTTATGCAGTAAAAGTTTTGGGATGATTCAACTGTAGAGTTTGGCAGGCAAATGAATTAAGAACTACAACCCATGTCTACAATAAATAAATGATAATGATTAAATAATACTAACAAGTAAATTTATAGTTCCACTCTAAATGAAGAATTATAGTCTATGAGTTGCACTCATAGCAATATTGTAGAGCCAGACATATGCTTATGGAGAATATAGTATGCACTCAAATCAACCACCTTAAAAGCTTTGTGACATGTCCTAATAAACTCTATATATATTATCATAAGCCCACTCCCTATGAGTTTCAATGGTTTGCAATTTTAAGGTAATTAAGTGACCTTCCATTTGATAAACAAACAAAAAACCATTTTTAAGAAATTTTGAAAAAAAAAATGAGAGACAAGACCTAAATTCAGAAATTTTTGGGCAGATATTGTATTAAATATTAGTACCCAACAAACATAAAGCCTTAACCATGTAAACTGCAACACATAATCCTAAAAGGAGCAAAGATACATAATTCAAATAGGAGATGAACGTCGTTACCTGCAAGGGAGACAGATACTGAGGTTCTTTTGTTGACATGAGCGAAGCTAGGTCACAAGGTGTTGTACTAGCCGGGAGGACTTGGTGGGAAACTAGGCAGGAAAATGGGCCAGACCGTCGCAGATGAGAGAAGGAAGAACCTACGAAGCTCGGTGGGAACTTTGCGGGAAAGAAACAAGAGGAAGGTTTGCGGAAGCAAGACGTTTTTTTTGCATGAGAGGGACGCTACGCGGAAGCGAGATAATGTATTTGGAACTCGCTCGATTTTAGAGGGTTTTAATTACACCGCAAATACATTACGGAGTGAGTTTGGAATGCTTCACTTTGGCACTATAGATTTACTTTGCTTCACTTTGGCACTGCAAATTTACTCTACGTCACACCAAACACTAAACTACTCAAAATGCATGTATTCTCTTTGCAGTGCATGCTAAATGTGTGAAACCAAACAACCCCTCCATATCCAAATCCAACAAGCAACATATGCAAGAGAAAAAAAGATAAATAAAAAGAATCAAATGAGGCAAATACAAAAAATAAAGGATCATTAATTTGACAGGCCTTTCATAAACTAAACCTACTTCAATATAAATCTTATTGTTGATTTAATCATAAGTTATGTTACAACATTACATAAAAATTTAGATCATGCATGAAATAAAATGATAATAAAGTAGTACTGTGAATTTATCAAATATTTTGGAGAAGCATAACCTCATGAAGTCTAGAGATTGTTCGTCCCATATTGATGTAACTGGAGCATGACCTCATAAGAAAATAATTTAACCTTTTTAAAATATTTTTTTTAAACCCAAATAAGATATATATATATTATTTTTATTAAATGACCAACATTTTCATTTATATATATATTACAAATATAATTTTAATTTGCATTTTTTGAGTGGTTTCTTTTGGCCAGAAAAATACATGTGAAGATGTCTGAGTCTCCTCATACAATAGAGAACAGAGTCTCTTTCATGATTTGGTAGTTGTTCCTCTGATTGATTGAAAAACAAAACAAAATCAGTAGGCTTTCATAGACCAATCAAAATGTCACCACAGCTTCTTCTTTTCCTCTTTTTTTAAACTTCAACGGTTAAAAATCCCATTGGTATGATAAATCACATCAACTAAGAAATAAAGGAGAGAACTTTATACCCTCATATAGTTATATAGACATTCAGTTTCAGTAGAGAAAAGTTTTTCACTTTTTCTTTTAATAACTTCAAACTTTTTTTTCCTAAGAACAAACATACAACAAAAGCTTCTTATGTTTCTCATCTTCTTCGCTCATGGCATCCTTCAAAGCTTCAGATAAAATAAAATCTGTGGAAAGATCAAAGAAAACTTCCCAATTAGAACAATCAAGCTTCTGCATCAGAATTTGCAATGGATTTCTTGCAATGGAGGACTGCATCATGAATAGAACTCTCAAACTCCCAATTGAAAGCTCGATTCTGCTCGATGTTTGAGAACTCATTTGTCATCCTTGCCAAGCTTATCGGCGAATCGCCGCAGCTGCGAGTTGTCCTCAGAGAGATCATCTTCAACTTCTTAACCTTCTTGTATAGAGGAATCAGGAAATTCAAATACTGCCTTAATATCTTCCAAGCAGAGTTTTTCCTGTGCCTATTCAAAGGCAGCTTGAGCTTGCTGGCTCCACTGTCAAGAGGCAAACTATAAGGAGAATAATAAGCTGGAGATGTGTTTGTTGAGACTGAATTATCCCAATGGTTTCTATCAAACAGCAATGTCTTCGAAAAATCCATCGAAACCGATCGAGTCAGAGCAGAATCTGCAGAGAAACTGGCTTGTTTTTCCTTCAGAGTAGTACTCAATGGAAGGAGTAGGCCATTTGAGAAAATCTGGTCAGCATGAACCAAATCTGAAGGCTCACAGCCTGCTGGAAGGTTGAAATCAAAACCTTCCAAGTCGGTCCAGCGAATCGAAAAGAAATCTGGGTCCATTTCGATGAAGGAGCTGCTGTCTTGTGCCTCGAAGGAGCGACGAAGGCTGTCTTCGAGGCTGTCGAAATCAAAGGTGGGATTGATGTTGTTAAGCCACTCATAAGAGAAGCTCTCAATTGAAATCTGACTTCTGTTCTCCATGTGAATGAGCTCCCTAATGAGAATTTCAGCTTTGGTTGAGGAAGATGGAAGAATAAGGAGAAGAGAAGGGTGAGGGAAAGATGTTGATATAGCAAGCTCTTCAAGTAAAGAATCCAAATTTGTAACATAAAGGAAGTTAAGTCAGTTGATATGAATTACCATTAATACCCTTCTGCTTCTTCTAAAACTGAACAATGTAGAAAATCATCTGAGTGAGTAAGGAGGATTTTTAATGAGTAATTAACCAAAATATTAAGGATTGTTACATGTTTTGCACATGGGAACATACATATTTGAATAATAATTATGGATCCAAAGCATTTGTTAGCTTCAAGTTACAAACAAATTTGAATTCTAAAGCTGAATTTTAAGATTAAGTGTCACTATAAAATTGCAAAGTGGTTGGCTGAATAAGTCATTAACAAATGGCTAGATTACAAATAAGCTGAAAAGCAGGGTGTTGGTTGAAAAAATGAGAAATGTTTTAAATCCATTGAAGTGCAAATAAAGTATTGCAATCCTTTTAAAAATTGTTATAGATAACTTGCTCATGACATTAGATGCAAAACTTGTCCCATCAACATCAATTTTAAGTGTTGTAGAAATTATTAAATCTTTTTCATGCAAATATTTTTGTATATCTTCTAAAAATTACAAATATTTTAAATTTTTTGAATCAAAGGTGAAATTAAGGTTTTGTTTGAGATAGTTTTCTAACTGTTTTCTAAAGTAATTTTTTAGTACAAAAATATCTTGAAAGCAACAAAAAAGTAGTGGATAAAAGATGTCACAAACGAAACCTAAATCACTATAGAGACTTACAGGGGGAACCTAGGACGAGCTCAATTGACGACCCTATGATTACTTATCCCTTATTAGAATATACATTTTAACTATTTCGTTACACTCAATAAATGTATTTGCTCAAAATTTAAAAAAAAAAATCCATTTCATTCTAAGATTAAACATGCTTCAAACATATTTTGCCCACCTTAAAAAAAGAAGCTGATTCTAGCTAAGGCTGTCAAAATCAGGTTTCGGGTCAGGTTCGAGTCGAACCTGAATATGACCTGACACTTTTTAACCAGACCCATTTTTATAAACGGGTCTGTTTTTCGGACTTAAACCTGACCCGCTTCAGGTATGTTTAACTAAATTTTTTTTATTTAATTCGATTTATTTAAACCTAAATCTAATTAAGGTAAGATTTACTTCAATTTATTTTAAAATAACCAAGCTTAATTCACTTTGGGAAACATGATTTATTATTTTTTGGAAATGATATTTACCTATTTCACAACAATCTTCTAAACCCCTCCTAAATCAATTAAAAACAAGTCAAATCGGGCTGATTTCGAGTTTCCAGGTCAATCCGAACCCGACCCGATTTTATGAATGGATCAAAATGCCTAACCCGAACCCGACCCGGTGTGGATCAGGCTGTGTTAATATTTACACCTTTAATTCTACCTCTGCAGATCTATAATTTTGCATAAGCAATATCATAAAACCCCAAACATTTTGAATATTTACTATATATATATATATATATATATATATATATATATATATATATATATATATATATATATAGAGAGAGAGAGAGAGAGAGAGAGAGAGAGAGAGAAAGAGAGAGAGAGAGAGAGAGAGAGAGAGAGAGAGAGAGAGAGAGAGAGAGAGAGCATATATAATCTATATGAAAAACAACTTCTTCAAAGTCTATCAATTTTTATAATAACATAAAATATTCAATGTTAATGATGAGAATGTAAGGTGTAAGAACTATTTTAAGAACTAATGAGTTGAGGCATGAAGTAATTAATTGTTATTTAATATAACAAAGAAGAGAAGTGCAGCAATAGCCAAGATTCCATTGAAGTCTCTCTTAAGAATCAGACAAGTTACTTAAAAATGGCTGAAGATCAAACACGGCACTAGAGATATAGGATTAGTTCAAAAACATACAAATAAATTTAAATAATTAATGTCGGTATCAAGGAGTGGTATAAAATTGTAAAAAAATATATTTATATATTTTTTGTTCCTTAGTAAAGGAATTTTTTTTCATGTTTAGTGTGCTTGAGAGATGTTTGAGTAGCTTAATTTTTTTCATGTTTAGTGTGATTGAGAGATGTTTGAGTACATTAATTACATGTTAATGACATCATTAAGCTAATGAATTCATTCCATGAATTTGTATCAAATTTATAAAAATTGATTAGGTTAGGTTTGTTTCAGGCTAGAATACACAGTAGTAGAATGAGAAGATTTTTCGTCATAGCGTTATATGGATATCCAACACACAAGTAGAGAACTCAAAAACACAAGGGTTTTTTATGTGGAATACCAAGGAAAAAGGAAAAATCATGGGGTCATGCTTAGTTGAAAATGATTCAACTATTGTTTAAATAGGTTACAAAGACTGACCCGTTTCGAAACTCGAGGACGGTGAAATTACAATAATTTGGGGAGTTGGGCAGAGGTCCGGCGTCAATCGTTGGCCGGGCGAAATTTTGACGTCAGTCGGCAGTTTAGAGAATTTCCGGCTACAGTCGATGGCCAGGAGAAAGTCTAGCGTCGGTCGGCTGCCAGGAGAAAGTCCGACATCGGTCGGCAGTTAAGCAGAAGTCCGACAATGGGCAATGGCTGGGCAAAAGTACGGGGACGACTAGTGGTCGGGTAGAAGTCCAACGATGGTCGGTGATCAGACAGAAGTATAGCGACTGCTGATGGCCGAGCAGAAGTCCAACAACAGTTAGTGGTACGATGATGGTATGATGAGGGCTAGTGGTCTGGCAGAAGTACAACGATAGTCGGTGGCCGGGCGTAAGTCCCGCGACGACTGGTGGCTGAGCAAAAGTCCATCGACGGTCAGTTGTTCAACGGTTGTCGAGAAGGAGCTTGGTAGCAAGAGAGATCTTAGATTTCTCTTTATTCTTCCTCTTCTTTCTCCTTTTTGTGAAGAGTTGAGAGTCTATTTATGGTTTTTTAGGAGTAGCATGGGCATGTTGGGAATGTTTTAGATAGATGACAAATGTTGACTCCCTTGTTCATAGATCATTTATCGTGCATTTGAGTGTTTTAATGATGTCAGAATTCGGCGATCTTGAGTTTGTTGGGTTCGTCTCATCTAACCGCTTGATTCCACTATAAACATATCACATTTGAAAATCATTTGGTCGTCTAATTTATGCTTTGAAGCATCCAAGCGTGCTTCGAGCCCTCGTTTGGACTCATTTGGGCTTGGATTGGATTGAATTTAGTGTCGTTGGATTCATCTTTTCAAAATGTTTAGCTCGACTATTAAGTTTTCTAAAATCGGAGCTCGGATGGTCCCATAATTAATTTCATAAGTTTCCGATTCAATTTTGCCTCAGGATTTGTGCACCATCAAGATAATTTTTTGATGATATATCAAAGTTGAATATTCAATTTTGTTTCAATTTTTTCAATATTTTTATCCACAATTATTGAAAATAGGCTATAACGGTCAAAATTATTGAATTCCAATCAAAATTATTGAGTAAAATTGGTTTCAAAATTTAGCAAAAAAAAAAAATTGTGAAATTAGAGTTTTCTAATGGTTGAAATATTTTTAAGAAGTTAAGGAAAAAAAATTATCTTTTTGATCATATGCGTTTTTAATTTTGAAGTTGGTTATATAAAACTACAACTCTAATATGAGATCTAACAAATCATACAATAATTTAAAAGGAATTATAGAGCTTGCACAAAAATTAGTGGAGACTAAGAAAAATGTTATTTATCTTTTGATGACGTTACTCGTAAAGCTTGTTCTTATATTATCAGTAGCTATAATAATGATCACACGAACATTCTCCGTTTTGAAAATTTTAACGAATCCTTTGTGCAATTATATGGGAGATTTTTGAATGAATGATTGTATGATTATTTATATTGAAAAATGTATATTTGATAGTACTAACAAAGAAATAATTGTACGACGATTTTAAAATATGAAGACTTAGAGAAAAATTGTGAATTGCTTGTAATGATAATATGAATATTAGGTGCTCTCAATTGTAAGTTTTTCTTTATTTTATAATTTTAATTTTTATTATAATGACTTCATCGATTTTTTTTTTAAATCATTAATGCCGGTCTAAAGATCAGATGAAAAAGGTTGAGGATATTTTTAAAATCGAAAATTTATCCTCCCATAGAATCATAACTTTTATGATGTTTTTTAAAAATAATAATAATTTTAAAATAAAATAAGGGCCATTTGGCCATTTATAAGTAAAATATGCTTTACAAGGCCATGAAATTTCCATAGATCCCATCATTTATTTATTTATTTATAATTCTAAATAAAATTTGATTTTAAACTTCACAAATATCTCACATAATCAAATATAGTGATTTTGTTTTTTACATAAAAATAAAAATAATTAACATAATAATTTTTTTTTAATAAACTGAAAGAAGTATTCATGCTAGATATTTCTTTTCCTCATCCACTTGTTGAAAGAAGAAAAAAATAGACAAAAAAAATTAATGTATTTTGTGGCATTTGTTGTAGAACAAATAGCATCAAGAGCTGAGAACTACACTACCTATAATTATATACAAGAAGACAATAGCTCAGTATTAGTAGTTTTCATGTCTTTGTATTATTTGGGCATATAACTTCAACACATCAATTTAAGAGAAAAAAATGAATGATATATTTGTTTTAATGATGATCTTTTACAAAACATTGAGGCTATTTTTGGAATTATATTAGTTCATGATCTTAAGTTCATAATAGGGTGTTAATTTGGGTTGACATGTCGGGTCTATATTCGGATCTGAAGTTGATACGACCCAAAATACTTGATCTGAATTGTACATGTTTATAATATAGGTGAAGATATTTGTGTCGAACCGAACTAGACTCAAATGTGCCTAAGCCAAATTTGACATGTTTGACCAATTTATTATATAGATTGTGCAATTTTTTTTTATCAATATAACTCATTTAATCCAAATATGAACTGTTAAATGTGAACTCGGCCCATTTAACGTCAACCCAAATCATGATCAGGCCAATTTTGAAATAATTTCGATTTTCAGGTCAGTTGAATCCAAGCCGAAAATCAATCGGGTCAAGATTTTTGGCCTGAACCCTACCTAAATAACAAATGGGTCAAACTAAACATAAATTTTTTAGAGGGGCAAAAGGCTACCCTAAACATAATAGCGGCTAATTTTTCATAGTATATATAAACAATCATAAGATAATTTAAGAATAAAACTTTCATGTTATATATAGCTATAAAATTAGTTATCATAACCCTAAAAAAACCATCATCCCTATCCGCTCGCCGCTTCCGTCGCTATTAATAAGAATAAAAGTTGTGTTAAAAAATTAGCGCGAAAAAATTTAACACCTCAAGCAATATTTTTTAAAAATTAATAAAATTCAAAGAACTCATTCATAAATAATTAGGATAAGGCCATTCATGATGATGTAGACTAACAAACTTCTGCTAGATTAAATCATTTTCATATTACTTCAACAAATATTAAAAATGAATGATTGCTACAATGTCAATAAACATATATATAATCACTCTATTTTCTATGATTTCAACAGTATGTGGATGAAGGTCAACAAAGCTACAAAACATCATCTTCCTGTCCCATCGTTGAAGCTACTGCTCATGTGTTGATTCAACGGACAGTTTGATGCTTTCTTAGACTTCATTTGAGACAGATTTTTTTATTGCTTCTTAAAACAACTATTTAATATAAAAATTTTAATTTTTGAACTAGAAAATTGCTTTAAGCGTTCCAAACGAACCCTTAATTAGTTGCAGTAAGATGCAATTCATCTTGATCTATTGGTTAAAAGCTTTAGCTGTCAATCAAGAGATCTTAAGTTGGAAGCTTATGTGTGTGATGTGTGTGTTAGTTTGTCTTAATAACCTAAATGTTCCAAAGAAAAAAAAGTTGTAATAAGCTAAATTTATTATTTTCTCACATTTTCTTTATAAACCACAAATTTCAAAAAACTTAGGATTGATTTGAAACGGCTACAATGATTTATAAAGTTGATTGTAAAGTTACTTTGAGAAAAATAACTTAACTATTCTAGTTGCAAAAAAGAACTTTCCACCATAAATTTTTTTAAAAAACTATAAGAAAATAGTAGCCAAATAAAACTTTAATTATTGTCTAAAAAGCAAATCAACAAAAAAGTTGACTCAGGCTTCATTTGGGACCGCTTTTTTTCTTGCTTCTAAAACAATTATTTAGTACAAAAATTTAAATTTTTGTACTAAAAAATTGCTTTAAGAAGCAGTAAAAAGTCGCCCCAAACGAAGCCTCAATCAGACTATTAGAAAACAATTTTCTCATTGATACCAGCTTTGTCCTAATTATTTGATTTTGGAGAAGAGCTGTAAGCTGTAACCATCCATTCGCAAATTGTTGGGTTAACGGTCCAAACTTTCTGTTGAATTTTTTTGTTAATAAACACATTGGGCCGTCCAACACATCAGCATGCAGCTTTATCATGTTGCCTAAATATAAAATAGTTCATATATGATATATTGGACAAGGAATGAATCAGATCGTTCATGTGATTGCATGATGGGAGAGAAGAAAGGGGGATTCTGAATATGAGCTTATGACTTCAGCTTATAAGATTCCAAATTTAATGATGCTTGTGGGTTTATACTTTTTGTTTTTCATTGAAAGATCAATTCAGCAACGAATTTCATCAACTGCTTATCACAGGTTTTGCTTTTTCGTCATATTTTGGTAAGATAGTGCATCATCTTTTTTTTTTTTTTTGACAAGGAACATTCCTACTTCGCAGTAAGTAAATCCCGGTCGATCTAGCAGGCAACCCAAACCATTTATTCGGGCTAACGTTTAAGGCTGTCACGGCCGCCCAAGGGATTTGAACATGGGACCTGAGTTTTTGCCCAGTCGAGCTCCCCTCACCTGAGCTAAGCTGCGGTGGGGGACAGTGCATCATCTTCATTTGAGGTTGAGGAAGAAGAAGTTATTGAGGTCTCCATCACAATTAATAGTCAATAATTATGAGCATTTTTTTTATGCAACTGTACAATGCTATGATACTATGTGCCAAAGTCTCTAGTGCTGCATAGTTTGCTTGAAAAAAAACATAAAGAGGATCACTGCAATGCTCCAAATCCCGTCGCTGAAACATCGTCTGGTAGACTGGAGACATAGTTGAGCACCGCGAAAGTCCAAACTGGCATTGCAATGCTGCAAGCCGGCCTGACAGTTTTCTTTCTCATTTTTCATTAAGAGTTGCGTCCCTTGGTGATTTTGTAATTCTCTCTTTATATGTTGCGGTGTGACAACTATACAAGGTTGAAGAGAAGGAGAGAATAAGAGAGATCTGTGTTATTTCTCTTATTGTGCTTGGCTGACCTATTTAACTTCTCAGACCAGCACTTCAAGTTGTTTTGAGATACAATCACTGCAATATTTTGAGGTGTGCAGTATTCATTACAGGCTGATTATGCCAATTGAGAAGTTAAAACAAACAGACTAATCTGTTTCTGAAGAATTTTTATAAGAAAATAAAATTATGGTCACAAACACGTAAATGTATCCTTGCAATGTAAAACTAAAATTATGGAAGACATATCCTGCACTGCCCTTTACATCTGACTTGAACATGATTTGGTGATGCTGATTAGAAAACTTACTAGATCATAAGTTCAATCTGTGACAGGAAGTTGACAAATGGAAAGAGGAAACATTACAAGCCAGCATCAATGTAATAACCCAAGATCCGTGTAGCGAAAGGATTCATCTGATTTTTTTCTATTTCCCTCTTCTTTTCTTTTCTTTCTATCAATTTTCCTCATTTGCTGTTCATATCAATCCATACATACATATATCCAGAGCCAGAGATAATTACATTACAGAAAAGAAACTGCAGCGGATACTATAATTCACAAAATATACAACAGTCAAAGTACGGTCAAAAGAAAATATTACACTAGCCATACAGGCTACAAAAGAAAGCCTACCAAGGCTACAAAAGAAAAGCTACGGAACTCGGCAGAAAGATCGTCAAGCTGGAGGCCCTGCACCTGAAATCATTGACCACATATAATGAGCTTACAAAGCCCAGCAGGTCACCAAAGCCTACAACTGAAATCAAAGCACGACACTGAAAACAATATGCAGGTTAATCAAATCAAGTCAAATCAATCAATCGAACATGATCAATGAGTCAATGCAATACAGAAATCAATAGTCAATAAAACCAATCAATGCAGCGGCAGGCAAATCGATAAATCAATTCAATCAATCAATATTCGTCAATCAAAACGATACGGTCAAATCAGTACGATCTAATCAATGAAGTCAATCGAGAAGAGCGATCTATAAAACAATCCATACGGTGTAGAACAGTAGCAACAGTGAATCTATAAAATCTATAGGCAATAGAATCTATAAGCAAATAAGCAGTAGTACGATATCCATGTTCATGCTATCAATGCAGTATCTATATCTATCAATGTTCTATCAACGTTCAGTAGAATCAATGCCCAGTAGTCAATCGATAAATCAATTCGATAAATCCAATCAATATCAATAAACCGATCCAAAATCAATAAATCAATACAAATCAGGAAATCTATACGATGCTATATCATATACATGCAATTTCATACACTGGTCTTACTCGACAAGCCCAAACACTAGTCATGATGCTGTTGTAGTTATCAATCGTTCAATATCAATAGTGCTGTTGTAGTGGTCAATCTATATCAATAGTGCTGTTGTAGTTCGTTCAATATCAATAGTGCTGTTGTAGTTCGTTCAATACACGTTGGTTTCTATAACCAACGTTCAACTAGGTTTCCACTTGTCTTTCAGCAATCAATCAATATCAATACAATAATCGATGCAATAAGCAATATTAAAGAAATCAAGAACGATCATATCAATAGTCATAGGCAGATCAATTCAATCTATCAATTCCGGGAAAATCAGAAATCATACGAAAATCGGGCAGAGTAACGGTAGTCTATCGAAATTACACAAAAAGCCTGCAAAAAGACAAATTCTGAATTTCACCAAATTACAACAGAATAACCACGGCATCAATGCAAGACTATCAATCTATAGAATCCAAATCAATTCAGGTCTTGATATTATTATATTCAATTAAAAGCGCGTAGAATCAATTCCGACCGGTAAAATCTTCGTAGAATACAGTCGAATCGTGTACAATAATCATATCTATAACATACTAAAAGTTGTGCGGTGAAAGTTGTGTCAAATCAAAATCATGTCGAAAAGTCGACTACGAAAACACAAAACAGATCACAACTCGGTCAAAACACAATATCTTCGAAAACAGAAGTAAGGTTCGGAGTCCTTACAGCGAGATAAACAAACTATCCAACAGCAACGAACGACGAAAATCGCTCCGCGGGCCTCGAAATCGAACTTTTCCCTTTGCTTTTCCGCTCCTTCTCTCTCCTCAGATATTTTGATTTTATAAAATGTTTTTCTCTCTCTTCAAAACGAGCTGATTTTCTTATATCTATACACTGATCGGCCAGGCCGATATTCACATCGTCCCGGGACGATCAGACCAAATCCTGATCGTCCTGGATCGTCCTGGATCTCACCCAGGGCTATTGTCTGGCCGATCATTTCTACAGTACTATCGTCCTGGACGATCTCACGATCGGCCTGGACGATCTGTGCAGAAATCCTTCCAGAAAACACACCAGAAATCAGCTGTTCAATGCACTGATCGGCCTGGACGATCTCAACATCGTCCTGGCCGATTCTGGGAGGAAAATCATTTTTCCAGCGGCTAAAGTAAAGGAACGAGGTCTTACAATCTCCCCACCTTAGAAAAATGTCGTCCCGACATTTCCCTAAGGGTACAGAGCAAAACAAAAGCAAAACGAAACAAACCCAATCATGCAATAAATCGCGCAAATCACAACAAAACAGACGATAAACAAAATTCGTACCAATCACATTTACAGGCATCCCTGGTGCATCCTCCTCCATCTCTTGCTTATCTCCAATCAGATCAGTCGGGACAGTCGGAGCAGTCAGAACCATCGGAACAGGTCCTTGTCTTTCAGAACTTGGGCATTCCGTCACTCTATGTCCATATCCACCACATCGGAAACATTGCCCAGTCCTCAGATAACATTGTCCCGGATGTCTTTTCCCACAACATTTACAAACATTAAATCTTGCTCTGCTACTTTCCCCACTCTTCTTGCTACGGCCAGAGCGTTTTGCTAATTTGTCACTCACCATCTGAGCGACCATATTAGCAAACTTATTCATATTTGCAGATGTGAGTGGGAGATCAGTAGTAGACTCAACTTTCTTTCCTTTCGGATCCATCGGCCTGATCAATACAAATCGTTCGAATCAAAATCGCGGAAATCAAATACGTAAAACAAAACAAATCAAATAATGCAATCTTCAACTCTGGATATAATCAAATCCTTTTCACTACACTTGCTCTGATACCAATTGTAATAACCCAAGATCCGTGTAGCGAAAGGATTCATCTGATTTTTTTCTATTTCCCTCTTCTTTTCTTTTCTTTCTATCAATTTTCCTCATTTGCTGTTCATATCAATCCATACATACATATATCCAGAGCCAGAGATAATTACATTACAGAAAAGAAACTGCAGCGGATACTATAATTCACAAAATATACAACAGTCAAAGTACGGTCAAAAGAAAATATTACACTAGCCATACAGGCTACAAAAGAAAGCCTACCAAGGCTACAAAAGAAAAGCTACGGAACTCGGCAGAAAGATCGTCAAGCTGGAGGCCCTGCACCTGAAATCATTGACCACATATAATGAGCTTACAAAGCCCAGCAGGTCACCAAAGCCTACAACTGAAATCAAAGCACGACACTGAAAACAATATGCAGGTTAATCAAATCAAGTCAAATCAATCAATCGAACATGATCAATGAGTCAATGCAATACAGAAATCAATAGTCAATAAAACCAATCAATGCAGCGGCAGGCAAATCGATAAATCAATTCAATCAATCAATATTCGTCAATCAAAACGATACGGTCAAATCAGTACGATCTAATCAATGAAGTCAATCGAGAAGAGCGATCTATAAAACAATCCATACGGTGTAGAACAGTAGCAACAGTGAATCTATAAAATCTATAGGCAATAGAATCTATAAGCAAATAAGCAGTAGTACGATATCCATGTTCATGCTATCAATGCAGTATCTATATCTATCAATGTTCTATCAACGTTCAGTAGAATCAATGCCCAGTAGTCAATCGATAAATCAATTCGATAAATCCAATCAATATCAATAAACCGATCCAAAATCAATAAATCAATACAAATCAGGAAATCTATACGATGCTATATCATATACATGCAATTTCATACACTGATCTTACTCGACAAGCCCAAACACTAGTCATGATGCTGTTGTAGTTATCAATCGTTCAATATCAATAGTGCTGTTGTAGTGGTCAATCTATATCAATAGTGCTGTTGTAGTTCGTTCAATATCAATAGTGCTGTTGTAGTTCGTTCAATACACGTTGGTTTCTATAACCAACGTTCAACTAGGTTTCCACTTGTCTTTCAGCAATCAATCAATATCAATACAATAATCGATGCAATAAGCAATATTAAAGAAATCAAGAACGATCATATCAATAGTCATAGGCAGATCAATTCAATCTATCAATTCCGGGAAAATCAGAAATCATACGAAAATCGGGCAGAGTAACGGTAGTCTATCGAAATTACACAAAAAGCCTGCAAAAAGACAAATTCTGAATTTCACCAAATTACAACAGAATAACCACGGCATCAATGCAAGACTATCAATCTATAGAATCCAAATCAATTCAGGTCTTGATATTATTATATTCAATTAAAAGCGCGTAGAATCAATTCCGACCGGTAAAATCTTCGTAGAATACAGTCGAATCGTGTACAATAATCATATCTATAACATACTAAAAGTTGTGCGGTGAAAGTTGTGTCAAATCAAAATCATGTCGAAAAGTCGACTACGAAAACACAAAACAGATCACAACTCGGTCAAAACACAATATCTTCGAAAACAGAAGTAAGGTTCGGAGTCCTTACAGCGAGATAAACAAACTATCCAACAGCAACGAACGACGAAAATCGCTCCGCGGGCCTCGAAATCGAACTTTTCCCTTTGCTTTTCCGCTCCTTCTCTCTCCTCAGATATTTTGATTTTATAAAATGTTTTTCTCTCTCTTCAAAACGAGCTGATTTTCTTATATCTATACACTGATCGGCCAGGCCGATATTCACATCGTCCCGGGACGATCAGACCAAATCCTGATCGTCCTGGATCGTCCTGGATCTCACCCAGGGCTATTGTCTGGCCGATCATTTCTACAGTACTATCGTCCTGGACGATCTCACGATCGGCCTGGACGATCTGTGCAGAAATCCTTCCAGAAAACACACCAGAAATCAGCTGTTCAATGCACTGATCGGCCTGGACGATCTCAACATCGTCCTGGCCGATTCTGGGAGGAAAATCATTTTTCCAGCGGCTAAAGTAAAGGAACGAGGTCTTACAATCTCCCCACCTTAGAAAAATGTCGTCCCGACATTTCCCTAAGGGTACAGAGCAAAACAAAAGCAAAACGAAACAAACCCAATCATGCAATAAATCGCGCAAATCACAACAAAACAGACGATAAACAAAATTCGTACCAATCACATTTACAGGCATCCCTGGTGCATCCTCCTCCATCTCTTGCTTATCTCCAATCAGATCAGTCGGGACAGTCGGAGCAGTCAGAACCATCGGAACAGGTCCTTGTCTTTCAGAACTTGGGCATTCCGTCACTCTATGTCCATATCCACCACATCGGAAACATTGCCCAGTCCTCAGATAACATTGTCCCGGATGTCTTTTCCCACAACATTTACAAACATTAAATCTTGCTCTGCTACTTTCCCCACTCTTCTTGCTACGGCCAGAGCGTTTTGCTAATTTGTCACTCACCATCTGAGCGACCATATTAGCAAACTTATTCATATTTGCAGATGTGAGTGGGAGATCAGTAGTAGACTCAACTTTCTTTCCTTTCGGATCCATCGGCCTGATCAATACAAATCGTTCGAATCAAAATCGCGGAAATCAAATACGTAAAACAAAACAAATCAAATAATGCAATCTTCAACTCTGGATATAATCAAATCCTTTTCACTACACTTGCTCTGATACCAATTGTAATAACCCAAGATCCGTGTAGCGAAAGGATTCATCTGATTTTTTTCTATTTCCCTCTTCTTTTCTTTTCTTTCTATCAATTTTCCTCATTTGCTGTTCATATCAATCCATACATACATATATCCAGAGCCAGAGATAATTACATTACAGAAAAGAAACTGCAGCGGATACTATAATTCACAAAATATACAACAGTCAAAGTACGGTCAAAAGAAAATATTACACTAGCCATACAGGCTACAAAAGAAAGCCTACCAAGGCTACAAAAGAAAAGCTACGGAACTCGGCAGAAAGATCGTCAAGCTGGAGGCCCTGCACCTGAAATCATTGACCACATATAATGAGCTTACAAAGCCCAGCAGGTCACCAAAGCCTACAACTGAAATCAAAGCACGACACTGAAAACAATATGCAGGTTAATCAAATCAAGTCAAATCAATCAATCGAACATGATCAATGAGTCAATGCAATACAGAAATCAATAGTCAATAAAACCAATCAATGCAGCGGCAGGCAAATCGATAAATCAATTCAATCAATCAATATTCGTCAATCAAAACGATACGGTCAAATCAGTACGATCTAATCAATGAAGTCAATCGAGAAGAGCGATCTATAAAACAATCCATACGGTGTAGAACAGTAGCAACAGTGAATCTATAAAATCTATAGGCAATAGAATCTATAAGCAAATAAGCAGTAGTACGATATCCATGTTCATGCTATCAATGCAGTATCTATATCTATCAATGTTCTATCAACGTTCAGTAGAATCAATGCCCAGTAGTCAATCGATAAATCAATTCGATAAATCCAATCAATATCAATAAACCGATCCAAAATCAATAAATCAATACAAATCAGGAAATCTATACGATGCTATATCATATACATGCAATTTCATACACTGATCTTACTCGACAAGCCCAAACACTAGTCATGATGCTGTTGTAGTTATCAATCGTTCAATATCAATAGTGCTGTTGTAGTGGTCAATCTATATCAATAGTGCTGTTGTAGTTCGTTCAATATCAATAGTGCTGTTGTAGTTCGTTCAATACACGTTGGTTTCTATAACCAACGTTCAACTAGGTTTCCACTTGTCTTTCAGCAATCAATCAATATCAATACAATAATCGATGCAATAAGCAATATTAAAGAAATCAAGAACGATCATATCAATAGTCATAGGCAGATCAATTCAATCTATCAATTCCGGGAAAATCAGAAATCATACGAAAATCGGGCAGAGTAACGGTAGTCTATCGAAATTACACAAAAAGCCTGCAAAAAGACAAATTCTGAATTTCACCAAATTACAACAGAATAACCACGGCATCAATGCAAGACTATCAATCTATAGAATCCAAATCAATTCAGGTCTTGATATTATTATATTCAATTAAAAGCGCGTAGAATCAATTCCGACCGGTAAAATCTTCGTAGAATACAGTCGAATCGTGTACAATAATCATATCTATAACATACTAAAAGTTGTGCGGTGAAAGTTGTGTCAAATCAAAATCATGTCGAAAAGTCGACTACGAAAACACAAAACAGATCACAACTCGGTCAAAACACAATATCTTCGAAAACAGAAGTAAGGTTCGGAGTCCTTACAGCGAGATAAACAAACTATCCAACAGCAACGAACGACGAAAATCGCTCCGCGGGCCTCGAAATCGAACTTTTCCCTTTGCTTTTCCGCTCCTTCTCTCTCCTCAGATATTTTGATTTTATAAAATGTTTTTCTCTCTCTTCAAAACGAGCTGATTTTCTTATATCTATACACTGATCGGCCAGGCCGATATTCACATCGTCCCGGGACGATCAGACCAAATCCTGATCGTCCTGGATCGTCCTGGATCTCACCCAGGGCTATTGTCTGGCCGATCATTTCTACAGTACTATCGTCCTGGACGATCTCACGATCGGCCTGGACGATCTGTGCAGAAATCCTTCCAGAAAACACACCAGAAATCAGCTGTTCAATGCACTGATCGGCCTGGACGATCTCAACATCGTCCTGGCCGATTCTGGGAGGAAAATCATTTTTCCAGCGGCTAAAGTAAAGGAACGAGGTCTTACAATCTCCCCACCTTAGAAAAATGTCGTCCCGACATTTCCCTAAGGGTACAGAGCAAAACAAAAGCAAAACGAAACAAACCCAATCATGCAATAAATCGCGCAAATCACAACAAAACAGACGATAAACAAAATTCGTACCAATCACATTTACAGGCATCCCTGGTGCATCCTCCTCCATCTCTTGCTTATCTCCAATCAGATCAGTCGGGACAGTCGGAGCAGTCAGAACCATCGGAACAGGTCCTTGTCTTTCAGAACTTGGGCATTCCGTCACTCTATGTCCATATCCACCACATCGGAAACATTGCCCAGTCCTCAGATAACATTGTCCCGGATGTCTTTTCCCACAACATTTACAAACATTAAATCTTGCTCTGCTACTTTCCCCACTCTTCTTGCTACGGCCAGAGCGTTTTGCTAATTTGTCACTCACCATCTGAGCGACCATATTAGCAAACTTATTCATATTTGCAGATGTGAGTGGGAGATCAGTAGTAGACTCAACTTTCTTTCCTTTCGGATCCATCGGCCTGATCAATACAAATCGTTCGAATCAAAATCGCGGAAATCAAATACGTAAAACAAAACAAATCAAATAATGCAATCTTCAACTCTGGATATAATCAAATCCTTTTCACTACACTTGCTCTGATACCAATTGTAATAACCCAAGATCCGTGTAGCGAAAGGATTCATCTGATTTTTTTCTATTTCCCTCTTCTTTTCTTTTCTTTCTATCAATTTTCCTCATTTGCTGTTCATATCAATCCATACATACATATATCCAGAGCCAGAGATAATTACATTACAGAAAAGAAACTGCAGCGGATACTATAATTCACAAAATATACAACAGTCAAAGTACGGTCAAAAGAAAATATTACACTAGCCATACAGGCTACAAAAGAAAGCCTACCAAGGCTACAAAAGAAAAGCTACGGAACTCGGCAGAAAGATCGTCAAGCTGGAGGCCCTGCACCTGAAATCATTGACCACATATAATGAGCTTACAAAGCCCAGCAGGTCACCAAAGCCTACAACTGAAATCAAAGCACGACACTGAAAACAATATGCAGGTTAATCAAATCAAGTCAAATCAATCAATCGAACATGATCAATGAGTCAATGCAATACAGAAATCAATAGTCAATAAAACCAATCAATGCAGCGGCAGGCAAATCGATAAATCAATTCAATCAATCAATATTCGTCAATCAAAACGATACGGTCAAATCAGTACGATCTAATCAATGAAGTCAATCGAGAAGAGCGATCTATAAAACAATCCATACGGTGTAGAACAGTAGCAACAGTGAATCTATAAAATCTATAGGCAATAGAATCTATAAGCAAATAAGCAGTAGTACGATATCCATGTTCATGCTATCAATGCAGTATCTATATCTATCAATGTTCTATCAACGTTCAGTAGAATCAATGCCCAGTAGTCAATCGATAAATCAATTCGATAAATCCAATCAATATCAATAAACCGATCCAAAATCAATAAATCAATACAAATCAGGAAATCTATACGATGCTATATCATATACATGCAATTTCATACACTGATCTTACTCGACAAGCCCAAACACTAGTCATGATGCTGTTGTAGTTATCAATCGTTCAATATCAATAGTGCTGTTGTAGTGGTCAATCTATATCAATAGTGCTGTTGTAGTTCGTTCAATATCAATAGTGCTGTTGTAGTTCGTTCAATACACGTTGGTTTCTATAACCAACGTTCAACTAGGTTTCCACTTGTCTTTCAGCAATCAATCAATATCAATACAATAATCGATGCAATAAGCAATATTAAAGAAATCAAGAACGATCATATCAATAGTCATAGGCAGATCAATTCAATCTATCAATTCCGGGAAAATCAGAAATCATACGAAAATCGGGCAGAGTAACGGTAGTCTATCGAAATTACACAAAAAGCCTGCAAAAAGACAAATTCTGAATTTCACCAAATTACAACAGAATAACCACGGCATCAATGCAAGACTATCAATCTATAGAATCCAAATCAATTCAGGTCTTGATATTATTATATTCAATTAAAAGCGCGTAGAATCAATTCCGACCGGTAAAATCTTCGTAGAATACAGTCGAATCGTGTACAATAATCATATCTATAACATACTAAAAGTTGTGCGGTGAAAGTTGTGTCAAATCAAAATCATGTCGAAAAGTCGACTACGAAAACACAAAACAGATCACAACTCGGTCAAAACACAATATCTTCGAAAACAGAAGTAAGGTTCGGAGTCCTTACAGCGAGATAAACAAACTATCCAACAGCAACGAACGACGAAAATCGCTCCGCGGGCCTCGAAATCGAACTTTTCCCTTTGCTTTTCCGCTCCTTCTCTCTCCTCAGATATTTTGATTTTATAAAATGTTTTTCTCTCTCTTCAAAACGAGCTGATTTTCTTATATCTATACACTGATCGGCCAGGCCGATATTCACATCGTCCCGGGACGATCAGACCAAATCCTGATCGTCCTGGATCGTCCTGGATCTCACCCAGGGCTATTGTCTGGCCGATCATTTCTACAGTACTATCGTCCTGGACGATCTCACGATCGGCCTGGACGATCTGTGCAGAAATCCTTCCAGAAAACACACCAGAAATCAGCTGTTCAATGCACTGATCGGCCTGGACGATCTCAACATCGTCCTGGCCGATTCTGGGAGGAAAATCATTTTTCCAGCGGCTAAAGTAAAGGAACGAGGTCTTACAATCAAACTGCCAGGTGATGCCGGAGCTGAGCTGTTTAACTCTATTAGATTAGTTTTGTATGGCAGTTTGTATGGCTACACAGGATTAGTGCTTGCTTATGTTGTGTGCAGCCTAATATGTTGCTACCTTTGTCTATAAATAGATAGCTATTGCTTATAATAGATAGATTTTAGAGAAATGAATAATATTTAAGTAGTTTTACTCTGTTTTGGATTCCTGTATCCTGAGATTGTTCTCAGGTTGTGGAATCTTTTCCCAAGAAGTTCTTAGAGTTGTGCTCAGCAAACGGCCACTGAATCATAGACGTGGAGTCGTCGAGCCCCCTCCGATCCGGTGTCATCAGGCTTCACCATAAGTTGAATCTGAACCAACCAGCTGGAAAGGGGCAAAATCTAGTAAGGCATTGATGAAGAATGACATTGCTAGCAAGCCCTACAGCTAAATCTGTGAGAAGGCGGTACAGAGCTTGATCTCTGTGGGACAGAGATTCCTTGCAGTATAACCCGAAAGACAATCCAAAAAGTATAACCTGAAACACAAATTTTCCCTTTCAGTTATCCAGCTAGCGACAGTACTGTAATAAGGTTCATCTCAGAATCAGCACAGAATTGTTAAGATAATAAATTAAATCTGATTTATGATAGTCATTGAGTCGTTGCTCATTGATTTTTTTTATTTACTCCCACTGGAGCTAGTCACATCAGGGTCGTTTTGCTCCTAAAGACCAATCCGCTGCTAGCTCTTATATGTTTTTCAATAGTTCTTGTTGGTGGAGCTAGTAGTTTCTTGTTGAAAACATTCTTTTCAAGAATGTTTCTCAATGCCTCATCTTTACACTCTCTCTCACTTCACATTATCATTGCCTTTTAATATCTATTTGGTCATTCTCACAACTATATTCTTGAATTTTTAAGTATTCTTACATTACTTCATTATTTATATTATTCTATCTTTTATTCTTCTATTTGGCTTTCAAATAGCCTTACATTAATGCTATTAAATGTATTATATGATGTGATTTAAGTTTGATTAATTGTTGATCATATAATATTTGTATATAAGTAGCTCGTAAAAGCATCACTTAACTTAGCACTTTGAGCATTGAAGTAAAAAAATAATCCTAGCACATCACAATGGCTTAGCACTTAAAAAACACTGCCAAAGAGTTGTATTTCCTTGAACATACAGAAGTACGCATTTAAGCCTTTGGAAATGGATGTTTTGCAGTTTGTGCATATCTTGACAAGCACGGTTTACTGCGAATGAGATGTATTATCTTGCAATTATGAGATATTGCAGAGAGCTGGGATTGGGGGAGGGATTTCCCGTGGTGGCTTGGAATCTTAATTGGTGAAGATGGGAGGCAAGAGTGTCGGATCATTGTCTCGGTGCCTGCTTGAGGTCATACAGAGCTTTTCAAAGAAGACAAACAAGGTTGGGTATATAGGATCAATGAAGCCTTTGAGTGGGGTCATAATTACTTATTCATTAAGTTTTCCATAGGAAAAGGCGTTGGACATATCTAACTGGATAATTGTCCATGAGTGCCGAGTGGGGACTATGATAAATATGTGAATTATGGGTGTCTTCGCTGCTGGGCTGAATGTCTTAGTATGATCAATTTCATATTTCTAGTTGTATCCTCGAGCGACAAGGCAAGCTTTGTGTTTGGCAATGGTGCCGCAAGAGCTGAGTTTAGTTTTAAAGGTCCATTTGCTTCCTAGAACATTTCAGGTTGGAGATGGTGGATCAAGTATCCAAGTCTCTTGAGTTTGTAGTGCCCTAAACTCCTTGGACATAGCTTGGTGCCCTTTTTCTGACTTAGTCATAGATGAATAACTAGTTGGATCCTACAGCTTGAAGACAAATTGATGGAAGTTTGTTATATGCTTTGGTTTTAGGTCGCTAATCTGAAGTCTTGTTGTCATCAGGTGCTCTTTGGTTGTTGTTGGGGCTTCGATGGAGTGTATGGTCATTTCTAGGATTGGATTGGGGGAGGGTAACCTTAGAGTTTCATTTGAGTAGATCTAAGATCAAACATGTATAGTGTAATTTTAATAGTAATAAATCTAGTGGTGAGACTTCAACATTGCGTGATCAAGTCATTAAAAAGAGTGCATTTAAGGAGAATATTAGTAGAAATCAAGTTGGATGGTTGAAGTGGAGGAATACATCGGGTTTGTTGCGTGCTAGAAAAGTGCCCCTCAAACTTAAGGGAAAATTATATAAGATTGTGGTGAGACCTGCAATGCTTTACAACACAAAATGTTGGCCATTAAAAGAGAATCATAAAATTAAGTTAAGTGTTGCAATGATGATGATGCACGGGTGGATGAGTGACTTTATACTTAGAAACATAATTTGAAACAAGTATATTAGTGAAAAGGTTGGAGTAGCTCCATTGATAGATAAGATTAGAGAGAGTCGTCTTATATGATTCGGTCACATAAAATGTCAGCCTTCAAATGACCCTGCTAAGAGAGTAGACGTATTAGATCTACTCAATGTGAAGAAAAAAAGTGCGCCTAAAAAGACTTGGTTGTAAAGTACTAAAAATTGTAATTTTTTTCTTAAATTTAAATGATAATTTGAAAGGATTCATTTTGCCGACCCCAGAGTGGGATAAAGGCATGTTATTATTGTATTGTCGTAAAGAGTGCTTCAGCCCATAGAGAAGGTGGAAGGTTGTCATTGAGTAAAAGTGTCCAAACTATTTTGATTATGTGCTAGTATTTTTGTTTTGCAATTTCAATTTATTCAAGGGTATATGGGCAACTTAGTTGATGAGCGATGCCAAATTGAGTTAAAAATTTTTCAAGATTGTGTTTGATGTATTCACCTTTTTCATCGATAAACATAACACGGTGCCACAAATTTTGCATTGAGATGTGGATTGGGAAATCTTGCGAGAAAACTTAGAGGGCTTCAATTTTGATTGTTGAAGGATGTAGCAGGTCTACCTTTCACGGAGTGGAGCGGTGAGAAGCAACCGCGCCCCCTGCATGAGGTGTGGAGAGAAATGTTAGACATTGGATGCCCAAGTGTTTTGCATTTTGTAGGAGACTTCGTTGGCGAGATTAGGTTTTCGAAACATAGTAGGGAATAGAGGTTGTCGAGGCTGATGGGTTGAAATTTATTCTAATTAACTGTCTTGAAGGCATTTTAGCTTGGAGGTAGGTCATGAAGGGTGTCTGCAATGATATATTCAGGGTTTACAGAGAAGACAGCGGTGATATGTATCTTGGATTTGATGTTGGATAGGTACGGGATCATAGATTGATCCTTCATAAAGATGTGGTACAGCTCATTGATTGTAGTCGTTTTTCAATAATGGACAAGATGTCAATATAGCAGAATATAGATGATGAGATTGTACAGTAGGGCACGGTGGCGAGATTCTGGTCGATAAACATCTAAGCAATGTATTGGGTGTTGAGAATAATGTCGCCAGCAAAATTGAATGAATGTTAGGTGAGTTTGGAAAATTGGCTCAAAATATTTTGAGGAGCTGCGAATGCAACGTTAGTTTGTTTTCGGTTGTGCCCTCAATCCAATTTTTGTTACGGATCCCCCGAGGATCAGATCCAATTCCCCATCTGGCCTAATTCCCACAAATTCAAAGCCATTAATCCCCAATGAGGACTTTTCCTCATCATTTATTGAAGCACGAAGCGCGGTGCTTCCATTTCTACATATGCAACAAGAATAAACTCCGATATAACCAAGATGGAGAATCATGATCCAGTAAAAAAAGGGATAAGAAAAGTACACCTTCTTCGAGGCTTCGTAGTCCGGAATGGGATAGAGGTGCAGAAACCTCCGAGATTTAGTTGCAAAAACCGTAAGCTATCCACGAGAACCTGACCATAAGACGTTGCTACAGAGTCAACGTCGGCTCACCGAGGCAGTATCCGGCGCCGGACATGACAAGACGCGTCCGACAGCAAGGGAAATCCAAACGCCTGGCAGCCATGTAGCAGGGCGGGAGAGCTTCAGATTAGGTTAATGGCTACAGCCGGTGCAAAAACACGATATTTTTAGCTGCGATGCAGAACAGCAAATTGCATTGTGAACATATGGATAATTGACACGTGGAAGTTAGATTTACCATCAGAGCTGACTGCTGAGGTCTGTCGAGTCAGCATGAATGACACGTGGCGAAATGGTTGCCTCACGTATTGGAAAGATTGGGGCTATGTACGTGGACGATTCACCCACGTTGGGCGCTTATGGCCAGGTTCAATATTAAAGCTTTTTTTTGGGATATTTTTTAAATTATTTTTAAGATAATTTTTTATTATAAAATTTTTAATTTACAAAAATTTTTGGATTAAACTTTTTTTTAAAAAAAACAGTAAGAAATTTATCTTAAATGAAGCCTAAATTTGATAAGCTTTGATTAGCTAGAAAAATTATATTTTCAAGTTGAAACCATCACTTCTAGTACATCAAAATTTCAAGTGTGCATCTTATTTATATTTGTGGTATTTTCGTACACAATATATAAAATATTATGATTTATATATTTAATATTCATATTTCATTATGTATATATATAATTATAATTGATATGTCATCAAAAAATTATCTTGATTGGACACGAATCTCGAGGAAAAATCAAGTTGGAAACTTCAAAAATTAAATCTGGGATCATTTGAACTCCGATTTCAGTAAACTTATATTCAAACTGAGCATCTCAGAAATACGAACTCAAGGACACCAAATTCAACTAGATCCGAGCCCAAATGAGTCCAAATCAAAGACCCGAAGCACATTTGGAAGGTTCGATCCATAATTTGGATTACCAAACAAATTTCAAATATGATATGCTTATAGTTGAATCGAGTGGCTCGACGAGACGAATCCAACGAGCCCAAGATCACCAAATTCTGATATCATTAAGACCTTTAAATGTCTGACAAACTGTTTACGATCAAGGGATTCAATATCAGTCGTCCATCCAATCCACTCTCCATTTGCCCTTGATTCTCCTCCTATTTTCTGGCCATTTTGTCACTCTCAGAAAACTATAAATAGACCCTTATTTCTCTTAAGAGGGGGACCCAAGCAAGAAGAGAGGAGAAGAGAAGAAGAGGAGGGAAAAAGCTCCTCCTCAACCACCGTCGGAATTCTGCCTGACTTCCAAGTGACACCGGAGTTCCGCCCGACTTCCAAGTGACACCGGAATTCTGCCTAACTTCCAAGTGACACTAGAGTTATGCCTGACTTTCAAGTGATGTCGGAGTTCTGCCCAACTTTCAAGTGACGTCGAAACTCCGCCCGATTTCCAAGTGACGCTGAAACTCTGCCTGATCTCCAAGTAACTTTGAAGTTTTATCTGAATACCATCTAACGCTAGAGTTTTCCCCAGACGTTGATCGTCATTGGACTTCTACTCGACGCCGTATCTTCGTTCGTCACCAAATTTTTACCTGACACCTTTCTTCTAATCTATGTTGTCAGACTAAGGTCCTTCTGACCTTCGTTGCCAGACAATAGTCTTTATGACCTTCGCTTCCTGCCGACCACGATCCTTCTGACTTACGTCGCCCATCGACTATAGTCCTTCCGACCTACGTCGCCCACATACTACGGTCCTTCTAACTTATGTTGCCCACCGACTACAGTCCTTCCGACCTCCGTCGCCCGCCGACTACCATCCTTCTGACTTGTGTTGCCCACCAACTACAGTCCTTTTGACCTCGGTCGTCCACCGACTGCGGTCCTTCTGACTTACGTCGCCCACCGATTATAGTCCTTCCGACCTCCGTCGCCCACCTACTACAATCATTCTGACTTATGTCGCGCACCGACTATAATCCTTCCGACCTCCGTCTCTCGCCGACTACGGTTCTTCCGAATTACATTGCCCATCGACAATAACTGTTCCGACCAAACAAACACATCAATAGTGATTCTTTGTATTCACATCATGTAATGTATTCTATAAGATGCATATCAAGCTAAGGCCTTCCCCCAGTGAAAGGCCTCATTTGCAATCAACTGCAATATTAGTTGATTCATTTAAACTAGGCTAGGCCCCATGATTTTTCCCCCTTTTTTCGGGGGTTTTTCACGTAAAAATCTTGGTGTTTCTAGTGAATGACGTACCCTCTCTTTTTATTTGAGTGTGTGATGTATTTTCGTACAATGCTAAGACATTAAACATTATATTTCTCTATCGCCGCGAATACTCCAGGACACAACAAAAATAAAATTCAAAATAATATCTTATGGAGCTAAAAGAACTAGTATGTCTTGAATAGAGTCGAGCTACTTATGTCGTTAGCAATTAGGCTAGGTATCTAACCATTATTATTATTTGATCAAGATCTTAGCCATCTCGTTCTTGATAATTAAGGAGTATTAGAGCATTATTTTTATTTATTTACTTTTTAAATATCATATATTAATATTAGTCGCTTCTAATGAATACTAATTATGAGTAGTTAAGGATTTTGCTAGTAACATTTTTTATTTTCTCGAATATATAACATAGGAGTTGGAAGGGAATGTTTATATATATTAGATGCTCGCCACCTTTTTTATCTCTATTCACTTAAATAAAAATTTATCATTATGAGAAAACATAATTATCTTACTTCTTATGATAAACATGAAATTTTTACCAAATTAAATGGAAATATGTATAGCCTTTAGTGTTGGAAGATAAATCTCATGAGTAAGATTTTGTTTGGGACAGCTTTTTATTATTTTCTAAAATTATTTTTTAGTACAAAATTTTCTAATTCAAAAAATTTCTGTTTTACAAAGCTGTTTTAAAAAGCAACAAAAAATTAGTCCCTAACGAAGCTTAAATCTTAAATAAATGATGCTTCAATAAAATATTGGCATATGCATTCTGTTAATATTATTCCTTGAAGATAAATCCTCAAATTATGTGCAAATTAAGAATTACCTGAAGATTATGACCCATATTTCATGTAAATGAATTTGTTTTATCTCAACAATCTTATCAATTCTCAAAAGATGGAGAAGAATTTATGAAGTGAATCATCATAATAGATATGCTTTGATCTATGCATTATATAGTGACATGCGCACATGAGTTTGGTACCTAGGACATTCGACGACTATAAGCATATGGATGGCGCTCATATAGGATTTAAAGTGGATATTCGAAATCTTTCTTTATTCTTTGTGTGTCCCTGATATTGAAGCTTTTTCATAATTGTTTGTTTTAGAAGTATGTGAAAAACTTTTATGTCTTCAATATTTTATTTTTCCCTCTTTTTTATCAGAGTTTATGACGTGTTATTCTCAATTATAGTTACACATCTATATTATCATTTGATGTTCTCATTATAAAGGATTTGTAATTGAATAATGTATGTCGATATTCAAATCAATTTATATCAAAGTTAAACTAATTTAATGGTCATGGTAAGGTCTATTGCCTTTGTTCAGATAAATCTCAAATTGACATTAAGTATGTCTTTCATTTAATATTTATGTTGATTATTTAATAGCTCAATGGTTACTCTAAAAAGCAAGTTAGAGCACCTATACACCATAATAGTAGAATTTGAGTGATGGGATATTGGAAAATTCAAATAAAAAAATAAAAAATATATATTGAAAAAATTCAAATAATAATTAAATTTTTTTCTAGACACAAATAATTTCTAATTATATTTATAGTCACTTGAATTTCTAATATTTTGTCCCTTATTCTGAAATCCATGCTAAAATAAATTTATAGCAAAAATTAGAGAAGGAAATATTCCATCACCTCAATTAAATTCAAGACTTCCTCTTTCAAATACCTAAAGCTATGTTTAAACTATTTTTATTTTATATTTTAATCATAAAAAATATTATCTCTTACTTCTATGTTTTATTAAAAAATAAATAAATTCAGTCTTAACATAAATAAATAAATTTCAAAATTATCTACTAATAGACGTCCAAATGGGTATCCTACCGATCAGCTCAGTATCTCCACAGCTATGCGCTGGCGGGCGCAAGTCGGCTTCCTCCCTCTCCTCCGTTCCCCTCCTCAACCATAAAAGACTTCCGACCTCTTCTTCTACACGCTTCCAGATGGCTCTCCTTCTGACCCTACCGGAATTATCCTCTACTTCCGGTGCCACCATATGCATCCGCCGAAGATGGGTCGCCGGCAGCAGCAGCAGCCGGATTCTTAGAGTCAGCCGACGTAGTTTGTGCGCCTGTGGCAAGGTGGCGGATCTTGAGGCGGGTGTTGTTAGGGTTTCTGACCAAATCAGAAACGCGGGCTTCGACTCTATTTTATCGGTTCCGGTGCTCTGCGTGTCCTCGGCTTCGCCGCCGCCTCCTTCGCTGAGGCATCAGCTGCAGCAGATGGAAGGCGGTGACGATAAGAAGGACTATTACTTGAACGTCGGAAACGCGATTCGTACGCTGAGGGAGGATTACCCGATTATATTCTATAAGGAACCAGGCTTCAGCATCTATAGGTACATATTTATATCATCAATTGTTTGTTTGTGTCTTTGAGATGGTGGTATATGGTGGAGGTTTGGAAAGTTGCTTCATTTCTGGGCATTAATTCGTTCTAATTTGCTTTTAGCGCTTTTATTGGGTGGAAGTATCGTTGGTTGGGTGCTTTTAGTTTCTGCTCTATAAAATGAGGGAAAACGTTTAGTAATGTGTGCCCAATTTTCTATAATGAACAATAAAGATTATATAGGTAGTTTTTACAGTTCATTCAGTGACTCAACTCCGAGTTCATGAAATTGGGAAGCCAATCAGTAAACCTTTTCTTTTTTATGCCATATAGAGATCTTTTATTTTTATTAGAAGAGAGAGCAACGAAATCTACTGTTGGTTGGCGCTTTGAACAGCATTCCATTAATGTTCTCCTTTTGTTACTGAGTAGAATCTGAAATATAATAACATTAGATAAGAACTAGCTCCTGTGTGTATAATTAAAGTTTTGTTTAGTGAAGCCATTAAACTACAAAAGTTGTTTCAAAGCTTGATTTCCTGTGCTTTGTAGCAAATTTCCTCTCCCCAAAAGCATAGAAATGATTGATTTGATAATTCATTTGTTTGAAGCCGGAGCTACTAGTTTTAAATATTTTGCTTTCTACTCTTTATTGAAGCTTCAATGCTTGTACTTCATTATATAGAACAAAAAAATATGAATATACCGGATCACCATGTCGAGTTAGGAACTTACCAGCCATGGAATGAAGTTCCAATTTTATGCTTCTTATTGAGTTATCTCTCTAGAGCGTCTGTTACCTTTTTATGAACAAAATTTAATATTAAGCATTTCCTAATAGTTTTTACTTACAAGAAACTTAAATATACATGATTCCCAAATGAAAACAACTTTGTAGTCATATCCTATTACCTTAATTCAATTGATATCTTTTTTTCCTCTTAAATCATATTTGCATGTTAAACTTTGGCCTTTTCCGTGCATAAATTAACGAGACTGCTTGTTTTCTCTTTATGTTTAAGCTCTATTTTTTTTTCATCTAAAGATATACATTTGGATTTTCATATTAATTTTTTTCTATCATTTGAATAATATAAAAAATAATCATATCTATATTAATGATGTTTGCAATTTGAACATGTGTTGCAGTTTTATTTTTTTAAATATCAGGTAATGTTTTGTTGTGCTTTCCTATATCAAATGAAGTCATATTTACTCTACAAACTTTGATAAACCGCTATGTGGTTGTTTCTGCCATGAATTTAAACCTGTGAATAGGGAGCCTTCCCAGGATATATAGTGTAACAGTGTGCCATGTTGTGTCCTATGTTGCAGGAAATATAACTATAGCTGCTCTCACTTGGATGAGCTGCTCTGTAATTATGTTCTCTAAGCTTTGTAGTTATGCACTAGGTGTAAATTTTATAATTTTTTGTTGTACACTTCTATCTCAAATTAAAATTGCATTTTGAGAGGCAGCTCTTTGTCAACTAAGCTAAGCATTAAAGGGGATAGAAATCTCCATCCCTCTATATTTCTTCCAGAGGACCTAAACTTCATTTAAATTAGGCAAACTGATGCTTGATGTTGCTTTGTATCTTTTTTTTTTTTTTGGTCAAAATATTTCTTGGCGGCAGCCTTATCTATGGGTGAAAATGTTGTCATTTATTCAATTAATCTTTGTTCTATCTTAATACCTGGAATTGACATCCTAGGAACCCTATTAAACAAATGTAAATATTCCTACTCTTTGGGAAGTTTTGTTATTCACCCTATTCTCCTCATATTGAATTATCATCCATCATTTGGATTCAGTACCCTTACTTTTTTGCTATGTTTCTTTTTGATGATGGAGGCAACATTTAGCCAACTGATCCTTCTGAAATAATAATTGTAATAAAATAATTTAAGGCAAGGACCTCAATTTTGCCTTAGCTAGGTTATTATTATATTTAAATTTTTCTTTGTTTTGCTCATGATGTGTAAACCTTATGTTTCTAGTTTTCTTGGGGCCAATTTTGTCCTTCCATGAAATAAGTTGACTGAGTTCCAAACTTTCAATATCCAGCTCTGACCTACAAAGTCAATCACTTCCGCAGAGCTGTTCTATATGTGCAATCGGTCTACACTTGGTTATTGCATTCTTCGTATGCACATTTCGTTTGTCCTTGTGCGGTATTGCTTTTTAGTTGCTTTTCTTCCCCAAAAATTAACATATCACAGTTGTAATTGGTGAGAGATATGTGCAATAGAAAGAGCTATACTATAAGTGCATTTTCTCCTTGGCTAAACAACTATGGGAAACATGCTTGTAGAGGAGCTTTCCCATCTCTTTGAGAGTAGCAGTGATTTAATTTTTTACTAATAACATTACACAATAACATCTCAATGTTACCAAGAAAAGTGATAGCGTACCAAATTTAATTAATATAAATATGCCTAGAACACCCCTAGATGCAAGCATGACATGCTAGGAGACTAAATACATTGCATACGTCAGTTGAACATGAATAAAACTAATTATTATTATTTTTTACCTATTGACTTTGTCTCTTTACCCCAAAGATCATTGGATTGTATTTAAATATGTCTTGTTAATTATGTTTGTCAATTATTAACAAGACATATTATCCTAGCTTCTTTTTATAGTACTTTTTTCTTCGGTTTAAAAGAGTGAAATTTAGAATTGAGGTATTTGCCTTTGCAAGGCAAGGTATAAGCCTCCGAAAAAAGTATATATATATAATAAAAAACTCATAAATATGCCATAAACCATGAACATTAATTTAGTCTATCATCACGAACTATACAATTATATAATAATAAAAAGAAGACAATCTCAATCTTAATCTTAATCTAACTTGGAACAAATTGGCCCTGCATGAGTGTTTGAGTATAGGCACAAAATCTGAGGTGTGAAGCTTAATGGGTGATTGATGGTCAACAAACTAGCTAACTCCACACCTCCACTTCAAGTGGAAATAGCCTGCATTGCCCAACACGACAAAGGGACCTTCCCTACCCCTCTATAAACATGAGGAGCGGTGAAGGTTTGAGGGCAAGAGTGAGAAGCATGTAGATTTAAATTTTTGTAGCATGTGTAAAATTGCTGCAAGAACATACTTATTTTTTATTTCCTATTCATTGTTGCAATGGTACAAGTTTTTATTGCAAATATGTCATAAGATTGAATACATTCTTTGGAAATGATTCAGTGCAAATAAATTCCCAAATTGCAATGGATAACATTGATTGTCGCAAATTCGTTGCACATTCGAAACTAAAATTCGTGGTGGATAATTGTCTGTCACAATGCTAAATATGATGCAATAGTGCATCATTCACCTCAAATTTGCGATGCAGAACTTTCATTGCAAAATCTCTACAACAAAATTAGTTGTTTTCAAGTAGTTAGCCATGCCCGACTAGAAATAAGTTGTTTTGCTTAAGTGTTTTTTTCCGGCTTGAATTGCTTCATATCTTTCTATTATAATTATACAACTGCAATTTTACTAGTATAATATAGATATCTTGCTCTATGTTTGAACCTAAAATTGCTTGTAAGGATGCTTTTGGATAATTTTATTTTGCATAAACCAAAGAGCTCTAGCTTAAGTGGTATGCTCATTGGTTCTTAAGGGTAGAAGCCATAAATTCTCATCTAGCTTGTTATCTTTAAACTAAGTATTCACTTGATTATTGCTTGAAATTCAATCCAGCATTGAACATGTGCCATGTTTTTCTGTAATTGGCCTCATATCTATATCTATAATTATTTTTGTGCTTTCAAGTAAGATAATATTTAGGATAATTTTATTTTTCTTTAAAAAAATTAAAACTTGGGCTTAGCATGCAATGTTAATCATATAGGGGCAAAGGGCTTATTATTATTAGTGATGTGGATGATAATCTTAGATTTTTTTTTTGAAGTTAAGATAATCTTGAACTATAGAGTTTTTATTTTCGACTTCAAAAGGATTTTTTAAGCCATTTCTAGTAGGAGCTAGTGTGCGTTTGACTCTCTTTTTTCATGTGTTCTCTTGCAGTACTCTTTCGAATTTCCACTGCATAGCAATGCGTGGGAGCCTTTTTCCTCAATGTTCTTTGCTGTGATACCGCTTTAAAGGATTTATTAGCAACTTGGAAGAGTATTAGGCTTCATTTGGGACGGCTTCTTACAGCACCTTTCTAGTACATAATTTATACCTTTCTAGTACATAATTAAATTATGTACTAGAAAGGTGCTGTAAGAAACAGTAAGAAAGCTGTCCCAAACGAAACCTTAGTTAAAGTAAATGAACATAGATCGCTGAGGATTGTTTAGCTTACAAATTATGATCCTTTTTGTGTTCTTTAGTTTTTATTGTTCAGGGAATATAATATTTTCGAACTTCAATTTCACCAGAACTTCACAGAAAAAAGTCCTGCATCTTTGTTATGTCATCGAAATCCTCACCTTTAGAACACAATCTGTGGCCCCTATATAGGTTCTGTTGCAAAAAACTGATCTGCTTAGACAGCTCTTGTAGTATTATCCTAGCTATGATTGGTGCAACATGTTAATGTAGCTAAACTACACATAACCTAACATCATATACCAACATGCATTAAATTTCTTTGTAGGGATGACATTGTCTTCAAGGATCCTCTCAATACCTTTGTTGGAATTGATAATTACAAACAGATATTTTCGGCGCTGCGATTCATCGGCCAAGTTTTATTCAAAGTTTTGTGGGTTGACATTGTGAGTGTTTGGCAACCAGCCGAGAGTACCATCATGATTCGATGGACGGTTCACGGCATCCGTCGTCTACCCTGGGAGAGTCATGGTCGCTTCGATGGCATATCTGTGTACAAGCTCGATCGGAAAGGAAAGATCTTCGAGCACCAGGTGAACAACATTGCTCGCAATCCTCCAACAAGGTTCAAGATCTTGGCAGTAGAGGAGCTCATTCAATCACTTGGTTCTTCATCGACACCAAAGCCTACTTATTTTGAGACATCTTTGAGTGAAAACATTTCTGTGCCATTAATGTTAGGATTTTTGTTTGTTGGATACTATTTTGTTGTATGTTTGCCTCTTGTTTTGTGATATATTTGACAGGCTGAGGAGCTGTGTTGACAGCTGCAAATTTTGTCTCCATGTACTAATAGAAGGACAAAGTGAATTGTGTATAATAGCTGCTCCAGTGTAAATTTTTTGATAAGATCCTGCATGTTTTGGTAGACATTGTTAAGAGCTCCATATTAAATAATCTCATAATCAGTTAATATGAATTATCCTGTAATTTTTGGGTTAGATTTCAAAATAGTCTCTTGAGTATTCATATATGATAATTTAAGTCTTAGAGTATAACGTTACTTTTATTTAGTTCTTTGATTATACAAAATTGATTTAAAATAGTTGCTTTGGGACTAAATTGAGATCAATTTTACAAAGCCGAGGGACTATGTTGGGACCAATTTTATATAGTAACTACAATATGAGGGACTATTTAGGATCAATTTTATATAGTCGATAGATTAAATTTGGGATTGAATTGGCTGTACATGAATAATTTGGAGATTATTTTGAGATTTTTTCTATTTCTATTTATATATCATGCATATTTTTTTTTAAAAAAAGGTTGAATTAATTTGTTTTCTAAAGCAATTTTTTAGTACAAAAATTTCAAATTCAAAAAATTTTTATATTAAAAAACTCTTATAGAAAGTAATAAAAAAGTTGTACCAAATAAAATTATAGCAGATGCTTTTCGAATACTTGGAAGTCTCCTTTTGACTTAAAAGTTGATATTATTAAGGTTATATGTGCAAAAACGATTCATTGGAATGGTTATGATATGCTTAAAGAGAAATTTATTGGGATTCTGGGCTGAATTTCTTGTCTCTAGCATTTCCTTGAAGGTTAATTTCTGGATGGTTGAGCATTTCTGGATGGTTATGCTGTTTTTGTTGAATTTGTTCTGCATTGTTTTTGTTGTTGTTTCTGCTGCTCCTTCTTGCAGCTGGATGGTGGTGCCTTTTTGCTGGGAGGTTTTGGATCATGTCATGAGACAATGCTGCTTTGCCATTCTTATACCATCTCATTGTCTGTGGTTTTTACTGGTATTCTGGATATTGGGATTTTTGGGACGATGATGAGCAAGGACTACATCAATCCGGCATCCTTGGACGGTCTTCGGGCAACCAGGTTTCGTGGGAGGTTATACTTAGCACTGCGAGAGTCGGTTCATCCTGGGAACTGGCAACTAGTGCACTTTGTTGGAATTTTGGCTTTTCATAAGCCTGGCTTTAATGCAGCTATGATGTAGTTCTTATTTTCCTGAGTCCGTTTTTTTCCCCTTTTCCTTCATAGTTTTGTATTGTTTTACTTTTCTTAAGGTTTTGGGGTGGTATAGGTTTTTCTATACTTGTAACTAGTTTTTGTAACTTTCATTGATTAATATTTCTGCCCCCAATTCTCCCAAAAAATAAAATTATAATATGTCTGAAATTAGAGAACTGTTCATTCTGTCTTAATGTCTGATTAAAGAAAAAAAAAAAGGTAATTTCATCCATTTTTAGATAACTGTAGGAATTTATTCAGACAGAATAACAATCTCCTTTGAAAAAAAAAAAAAAACTGACTAGGTTTTCTTCAGGTGATGATAAATGGAGGTCATGTCTCTTTAATTATTAACTAATTCATAAAACATTCAGCTTAAAAAGGATTAAACATCATCAATTAAATATGTATGATTTGCAAATAAAATTTGTCCTAAGACTATCAATCAAATATAATTTGGAGATTATGATTTTGTTTGAAATAGTTTTTTTTATTGCTTTTTAAAACAATATTTTAATATTTTTTTTAATTATAAATTTTTTTACTACAAAATTGCTTTAGAAAATAATAATTGGGACGGCTTTCTTATTATTTTTTAAAGCAATTTTTTAGTGAAAAAATTAAAATATTTATACTAAAAAACTACTTTAAAAAGCAGTACGAAAATCATCTCAAATTGAGCCTTAGATTGCTGCTCAACGCACAAGGGACTATGAGACGCTGTAGGAAATAAAAGCAGAACTGATGAGGAAAAAAAAAAGACCTCAATGAATGCAAAACATAAGAACAGAAAGAGTTCCAAGAATGAAGAAAAAGAACGTGAAAGATAGAATTCTGTTCAGTTATACATTGTTAACAACTAGAAAAAGGGTATTAAAATTAAAAATGAAAGTTTATGTGCATAAGGGGGAAGACCTCTCTAACAGAGATTTTGGGAGAAATACTACATATCTCTGTTCTCTCTCACTCTTTTCGTTGTCTCTTTTCACCCTTGCACCGTTATCTAATTAGAAAAAACCAATATAAAGCACCTAAAACTACCAAGGGGCAAAACCCTTAATAAAAAACGAGAAAGAAAGCTCTCAGCTTGTCTCGCAGAGCCGTGGCACCAAGTTTGGAGCTTTGCAATGCTCAACTCTCTATCTCCAATCTACTTGACAGCGTTGCAATGCCTAGGTTTGGAGTGCCGCAACGGTCCCTATAACTTCCTAGTAGGCCACCAATTCTAGAATTGCTTTGGGATGAGCACGCTTAATTATAGAGCTCCTTAATGAAATTTCAACAATTACACCAAAAGGCGCAGCAATGTTTAAGAGTTTAGCTTATTTTATTTAATGAGTTTCATAATCACCCCCACTTAAGTAACTGAAGTTCTCGTCAGTATCTTTATCCCAAAATCATCCACCAAACAAATATGATTCTAAAGCTGGCCCATATAAGTTCAAGTGGTGGTTCCCTTCATGAAGCATTTTGTCCCATACAAGGTTAAAGAGGTGGCTCCCATGGTGTAGTACTTTATCTTATGACACTTAGTTCCCATCTTCATGCTAGTGTATTGCTTTGATACCAATGGTAAGAATCCAAATTTTTAACTATCAAGATATTATCCGCTTTGACTTGGTGATGGGGTAGTAGTAGGAGGATCTAAGGAGAATGTATGCATAAATGCTTGGTTGTGGTTTATGGTGATATATAAGGTTTTTGGACAGGTGGATAGCCATATAAGATTAGGGTTATGGTGGTTTGATGGGTAGACCAAGAGATATAGATCTTATGGGCTTCTTTATTATGCTTGTAAGCTAGGGAGGAGCTTGGGTATGAATTTGGAAGGCCTTGGCCAAGAGGGGAAAATGGGTATTAGGGTTGTAGGGGTGGTGGGAGGAAGTGGGGGTAGAGGGTTTAGAATTTAGTTTGAAGAGAAAGTTTGAGGATTTAATTAGATTTTTTGTTATTTTTATGTAGGCGGGGAGGAGAGATGGTGGACAAATTGCTACTATAATTTTAATGGTCATGACTCATGGAGGGAGGACTGACACCATGACTAAATAATGACGACAAAAATGAAAAATATATGCACGCAAACATATAACTTCTCATAGGGCATATCGTTTTCAATTGACTACAAAAAACTTTAATCCAATTATTTAAGGATAGTGAATATTTGTTTTTGGCTCAAATCCAAAGAGGACACATGTAAAATACCTAACACTTAAACCCTATTGCATAATCTTTCTTAGCCTCTCACTCTCATAGCTCATGAGCTCGTCTTGTCTTGTGAGAATTGACTTCTATTCACGCCTAGGTAGACAACATGCTTTATACTTAGATCCTTAGAAATTTGGTATTTATCTAAGGCTTCGTTTGGGACCGCTTTTTTACTGCTTCTTAAAGCCATTTTTTAGTACAAAAATTAAAATATTTGTATTAAAAAGTTCCTTTAAGAAGCGGCAAGAAAGCCGTCCCAAACAAAGCCTAAGTTGGCATTGTGCTTGATATTGATATCCTTAGTAAATTAGCATTTACCAAGGTTGACATTAAGCTTTATGCAGGAATTTCCCACAAAAAAGTATACATGAATGTTAATACAAGTATCATTGGGATTATATTTGAATTGTGCTATGTGTCTAAAGAATATTAAATATCATTATAAATGTGACTCAATATTAAAATAAAACAAGATATTATTGACTTATAAAATAAACAAGAACACCCATGCCCATAAAAAGATAAAAGCTATGCTTATTTGAGTTGACATCATGCCTAATGCCTAGATCCTCAGTAAACTACACTTGACTCTTTTGAAACTAGAAAGTACACTAAAATCCCTAATAAAAATTTCATTAGAAAAATAGAATGCTTGATATCGCCTGTAAATGTAAACCTTAAATATAAAACTTGGATGATGAAAGAGCATTAGTCTTCAACTATAGCGTCCTAAGCATCAGAGGGCAATGTCTTTGACCCACCTAAATCTTTAAAACCAAGGGATAAAATACTTAGGTTCAAGCTTTAGCCAGACAAGCTAACCAAGTTCCTCATGTTTCAAAATTAAGAACTAAGTATGTCACAACCCAACGGTTAGGACATGTCCTATCATGTTGAGCCGTAACAAATAAATCGCAAGATCTAGTTTTGAAATGTTTCTGATTCTCTTTCAATTTATACTTTAAAATAAATTATAGAGCTACTAAAATATCCAAGTACTAAAAATAAACTCATCCACAAGATTTCTTTCATTTTATCAAAATATATCTACACTACAGTACATGACTACAAATAAGTATCTATAACTCATAAACAAAATCATAAACATTTCTATAGTTTATTTTAAAAATTAAATAATAAACTAATAACCATGATTGTACAAAAATCAAAATAAATAAATATCTATAACTCAAATTTGATCTTAAAGTCTAATCAACAGACTCATTTCCTTTCCAAGATCCTGAAAACCATTAGCAAAATCATAATGAGCTACGACAGCTCAGCAGGTCACACAAATTGATCTAAATTTTTAAACTCTTTTATTAAATATTTTGTTGAATATTTAAAAACAGTTAAATACAGTCTAAGAAATCGTTGTACTAAGAAAATAATAAGAACATAATAGTTATCAAATTATTTAAATAACAATATTGAGTAGATAAATAAATTGTAATTCATATCATTGAGCAGTTCCTAGCACAATTTTTGGACCACGACAAAATCTCGAAAGATTCTAGTCCCTTATGACTCCTTTTTGAGCTTATAACACCATAACATGCCCGTATGCACTAGAATATGGCTTATAGACATCATAATAAGCCTTATAGGCACCAAAATATTCTCTGACACATATATAATCTTAATGGATTATGGCCCATTATCTCTTCTAGCAAATATAATTTAATTATATATGCACATTTTTCATCATATTATAGTAATTAAAGCACAATTAAGCATATGTCTGAATTGAACAATTTTTTATAACGGTAGGCAACAGAAAATTCTACTAAGAAAAAATTGACATTTTTAATAAATAACCAAATTATTAGTGATTGTATAAAATATTATTTTAAGACTTTAATTAAACTACAAATTTAATTTAATTGAAAATTTTAGTAAAAATTACATATTTTTAAAAATTGAGATATAAGTAGAGTGAGCTATCTCGAGACGAACAAGTTTTCTAATTGGTCATATGGACAAAAACGGCTCTACAGTCTCCAAAATCTAGTTTTTTCTTTCTCTCTCCTCTCTTTTTTATTTCTTTCCTCTTTTTTTTCTCTATTACCTCTTTTCTAGCCGAATAGGGAAAAAGGAAATGGCATTTAATAAGCCATTTTGGATTTAGATATTATTATTATTTTTATAATAAAATATTAAGTAATTATGATAATTAGATTTTATTCCAAAATTTTTTTATATGTTAAAATTTTGAAATTCAAAAATTACATAAAAATATTTATAAATTAACTAAGTATGTTCATGATGCTCGGTATAGAAAGTCTCACTTATACCGATAAATGCTAATTTCTTAAGCAATTGTATAATTGCCCAAAAATTATGGAAAAATTAGTAAAACTAAAGTGCTATATTATTTATGTTATGACAAGGAAAATTTAAGATCTTGAAATTATTTTTTACTGTTATAGGTCGAAATAGCTATTTAAAAAAATAATAATAATTTTGAAACATATATTTGCATTAGGATATCCCAATATAATTTTTTTTATATAATTATATCATGATATCTCAATATATTTTCTTCATGTAGAAGGTTGGCTATAATTATGAACGTGTCATATGTTTCATTTAATTGAATATCTAACTGTACATTAATTATGAATTTGAGTATAAATCACAATACAATTTTGTACTTGTGGTTTATTTGGGCACGTTGTCAACATCAACGCTAATGCCTACGGACTTCATTACAAACCATCATCAACACTAGATTTGACTCATTAAAAAAAACACGAATATTTATGTTGGAATTCTTGAACTTTGGCCTCCTCTCCTCAAGGAAGAATAATTGACAATATCATAGCACAATTTATTAAAGAAAACTCCAATATCTATAGGCTTCTTCAACTTCCAATATGAAATTCATTCTCACGAGTTTATAACTACATCATTTTGTCCATGTCCTCTCTAATTAAAAGAAAAAATTTTATATGTAATCTACAACATATACTTGTAGAATCATATCAATTGAGCTAGACGTCACCATTTTTCCCTTTCTGAAATTGTCAAGAAAAAAATTGTTTCTTTTTCAAACATTTTTGTATTCGCATGTATGCTAAGTTTTTGTACAAAATTAGAATATTAAATTCTCTCTATTATTGCATGACTAGTAATGTATTGTAAAGTTATTTATAGAACTCGGTCATCCCCAATGTTATGCGGGCTTAGTTATTAATTTGTACATTAGTTGTCAAGGTCAAGGTCAAGGCTTCCTTGGCTCAGCCCAATCTGTTGTCAAGGTCAAGGTCAAGGCTTCCCTGGCTCAGCCCAATCTCAGATGTACGCTTCTTTTGGGATGCTTTTTCTAACTGTTTCATAAAGTAGCTTTTTAGTATAAAATTTTTAATTTTTATATTAAAAAACTGCTTTATGAAACAATAAAAAAACTGTCCGAGACGAAGCTTTAGAATAAAAATTCAAACATAAAATTTTCTAATTCTGAAATTCACTTAACAGACTTTCCACCACTTGAAGCAAATGGTCCCAACATAATCCTTGCATGCAAACCACCATCAGTTCCTTCATGAGAACATCTGAACATTCCTTATCTGATTAATCCTAAAGCAAAGTTGGCTCTTCAAAACCTTCACCAGCTAATACTCTTCCTATTTGTCTTCAGGCTTGAAGCTGAATGCAGCTTTGGGTGGCCTATATATATAGATGCTCATCAAAACTATTCTAACTATAAAGAGTAGTAAGAATTTTTCCCAAAGCTAAATGTGAAGGCTAAAAGGGATGAACACAAGTGGCACAATCTATGCACTGATTAAGATATGTTACTATAGGGAGCACATTGCACTTATGTTGGTTGTTAATGATCATTGACAAGTGAATTTTATTGATGGAGCATTTTGAGGTGGATATTGGAAATGGGATTGCTTTATTCTATATTGGTTGTATTGCATGAAGCTAAAGAAATGATGATGTTGACAAATATGTTATTGATGATCACTATTATGATTTCCTTTTGCAAAGTGGTAGATCTTCTAATTTCTAAATTTGGAATCTTATTTTAAGTTATAAAACCACTTTAATCATACATCTTTGTTCAATCGAAAATAGACTGGCGATATATATTTTATTACAATTAAAATTTTATAGGCATATTATGCATGCGTGTAAGTGTGATCAGGTTGAGATTTTTAATGCGAGCAAATGCTCAAAGAAGATCAAAAAAGTGTGCTAAGTTAACCTCTTAATTTGCTTAATGTTATTCAGTATTAATATTATGTTGTTGGCACCATCTGTGAGAAATATTCCAACATCTCTTGTTGATTAATATTAATTGTGACATTCAACGATGCTTCGTGAATAAGGATATCAACATCTCGATCTACTTAACAAGTTTGTATCTGACTCTTCAAATCTATAAAAGGATTGCTAGTTTGCTCTTCACAATCTTTTGTATATGATCATCCTTAAAGTTTCGTTTGGGACAACTTTTTTGCTGCTTCTTAAAAGTAGTAAGAAAGATGTCTCAAATAAAACTTAAAGTAATGTCATATAACTCCATTTTGATATAGTCTTCAACTGAATTCTTATATTGTATTTCTGCCTTAAGTAATGTCATATAACTCCATTATTTTACTTTTTCAACTTTATCGCTCAGAACTTGAACAGTTAATACAACTTTTGTGAGGCAGCTTTATTAAATTTGCAAGTTGGGTTAGTTCTTAGCTTTCTGTTAGCAAGAAAAATACAAAGGAATCCAACTTGACAGAATCAATTGAAAGGGAATCAGTTGCTTTCAGCGCATAAAATGAATATAATATCATGCAGTTTCTTGCACCATAATCTGAAACAGCTTTATCTAAAAAAAAAAAAAAAAATCTTATCTAACTATATTAAAAAACTTATTATGATCCTTCAAATCTTTAAAAAGAAATCAAAATAGTCATATTTTTTTTTGTTCTTCTTTAAGAGTTAAGGGATAAAGAGACAATTTTTATCTTTTTCTTCTTAGTCTTTTCTTGTTTTCAATTATTTTTGTGATAATAAAGCTGTTAATTAAAAAAATATATTTGGAAGATAATTTTCTTACTAGTTTTTTAATAGTCTTTAAAATTTTGCTTTGAAGAAATATTAATTTTTAAAATTGTGGCAAAAAAAAAAAAAGCTTTAAAAATAAAATTCTACCCCCATCAATGAAACAATTCTCTGCTCTTTGGTCAATTAAGGTACCATTAGCAGCTAATTTTTTTTAAAGAACCTGATTCTGAAGGGGCAATCGATCGTATATTATGGGCAGCTAAGAAGCATATATTATCTATATTCCTGTCAATGGCAATACTTATGGACAACAATCTGTTAGTGTTTTTTAAGATATATAAAAGTAAGAATGATGGGGAAGATATAATAGATATTATGCGAGAGATCGTTGAAATATTTTTGGAGATATTCGTTTTAGCAATCCGGACGGTTCTTCCCGTCCGAACTCTGCAATGAATAATTTCTCCTGTTTGAGAGGACTGCAATTTTTTACAGAAATATTTACGAAGATGTTATGAAGATAATAACTTTTTTTTACATTGTAAAAAAAGCTTCCCAACATTTTTTTTTGTTGGAAGGAACAAAAAAACAGTAATTAAATGAAATTATAATTACGATCTAAAAAAAATAGTAACATAATTGTTTCAAACATACCCTTAATGCAATCATATTGATATTTCTATTATTAAAATGCATATATGAGCATAAACATTTTCAGGTGAATGTGGGAACATTCACAACAAGTCATGTTACATATATTTTCAAGACTTTTTTTAATACACAATGAGTCTAATATTAACATTCATTTGCTTACTCATTGGAACAAAATTCTATTGTTGTAAGAAAATACAAATATTTACTTTAGGTGGTGTAGGTCTTATATATCCAATTCCAAGTTCCAATCCAATTTTGAATAGAATGTTTTCTCATAGCCACTTTTCTAATCAACCAAACCCCATAGCCACTTCTTCAACACAATAACCCTTTTGAACTATTATATGGAACACTAGTTGACTGTAAATTCTCTCTCCTTTTTGGCTATCTTGCCTTTGCTTCCATTATATTTGCACATAGGACTAAATTCTATCAACAAGCTTAGGAATTTGCCTTCTTTGGATATCCTTCAGATGTCAAATAGGCATAATTATACATCACTATTAGGATGTTGTTTTCGATGTAAATCAACTCACTTTCCATTCCATTGATTATTGACATCATGATTTTGTCATCCCCACTTCTATGATTCATGTTTCCTCGACAACAAGCTAACAAATACTTCTGTAGATTTGAGAAACTAACTTAAAAATATTGACAACGAACCAATACTAAATACTTCTCAACATAACTTCAACCTTACTTGCCGATTAGGATTTGGGTGAAATGGAATCCCTCCTCCACTTCCTTTGTGACAACCTTCTCCTCTAGCCAAATGATTTTTGGCATTATTTCTGATGTTAGAAATAAAGATTTTTTTGCTTTCTACCATTTATGCTTTCAACTCCCATTCAGATAGATTTGGGGTATAGTGCCTCTCTATGTCACTCCATGGTTTATTATTGGAGATTTTAACTGTTGTCATCTTCATTCTGATAAGGCTGGGGGGAACCACTTTAAAAGTATAACTTTTCTGATTTTAATGCTGTCATCTTTGATTTAGGCCTAAGAGACCTAGCATCTACTAGCTACATGTTCATTTGATGTAACCAAAGGTCTGATTCTCCTATTTATTTGAAATTAGATAGGGCTTTGATTAATGATGCGTGGTTGGAAGCTATTCCCTCCTCCTTTTATAGAGTTTTGAATACTTTGGTTTATATCATTCCCCTTTTATTTTGGAAGCTAGATTTGCTAACACGTTTAGCAGTAGATTTTAATTTAATTTTTTTTTTTTCAAATAGTATCCCTTTTGGTTTGCCCTTTTCTTTGTTTTCTCTACTCATTATACTGGAAATTTCATATTGGAGCTTTATTATAAATAGAATAAGTTAAAACATCTCATTAAGCATGAAGTCTGGTCTAGCTCTAATACTATTGGCTATGGCCTATCCTCCCTTTAGAATCAGCAGCAAGAATGTTTACTTCTCCTTCAAGATAACCCGATGGATGCTATTCTTAATGTTAAACTCAAACTCCTTAACTTATAGATCGCAGATTGCTCTGATTCAAGGGCATCTTGGATTATTAAGTGGGCTAAGTCTAATGGTTGATAAATGGAGAAGATGACTTCAAATTCCTTTATGCAAAAATTTGTTCTAGGAAAAGATATGGTAAATCCACTGTTATCTCGACTATTGCTGATGCCAAGCATCCTTTTGACATTCAGGATGCTATTAACGACATTATTCAGCACTTCAATGCCCTCTTTAATGTTCCTCCCCCTCTTTCTAATGATATTAGTGGCATTCATTTGTGGGATTTGGTCCCTAGCTCCTAATGTTTAATGATCTTATTGCCCCAATTATAGATAAAAAAATTAAAATGTCATTTTTGTAGGATTTTCTTTCTCTACTCCAGGACCAGACTTATTGAATTTTGAGTTCTATAAAAAGACATGGATCATTATTGGTCCCCTCTTTTGTAAAGCCATCAAATGCTTCTTCTCAAAAAACTACCTCCCAAGGAAAGTCAAAGCCACAACTCTAATTTTGATACCTTCATAGGAAAGGCAGCCATTTTGCCTCGTGCAATATTTTCTACATGGTAATTGCTAAAATTCTTAAAAACCGTATGAAGTCTATCATGCCACTATGATCAAGGAAAATCAATCTAGTTTTATTAACCAAAAGATTTCCACTGACAACGTTATGCTCGTTGTGGAATTGCTTTAGGATTTTAACTCTAATCCCAAATGGAGGTTTTTTTGTGCCAAGTTTGATATCAAGAAAGCATTTAATTCAATATTTAGAAGCTTCATTCTATGTAGAATTTCCCAAAAGGGCTTCCCTAACATTTTCATATCATGGGTAAAAGCATGCATCATAGATGTTAATTTCTTAGGTTCAATTGATGGGGCTTCAAGGCTACTTTAGCTCTTCTTTGGGCCTTCTTCAAGGCTATCCTTTAAGCCCCTTCCTCTTTTGCATTGTCATGGACGCTTTCTTATGCCTTATGGACTCTCCTCTAAACCTCGTCCCTTTCAAAGGAATATATCATATGACAACATTAACATCTCACACCTCTTATATGCAGATGGTTTATTAGTTTTTTGTTGGGAAACCCCTCCAAACTAGTCCTCTCTTTCCTCCATTCTTCAATCTCTTGCTCACTCTCTAGGCTTCATGTTAACCATGATAAGAGTTCTCTTATCCTCTCACCAAACACACCAAATTTTGCTACTTTACAAAACATCCTCACATCCATAATCATTTCTCCAACATGAGACACCTTGGCATTCCCATATCCATTAAGAGATCTAATATCTCTGACTTCCATCCCTTAATTAATATTATTGCTAACAAATTAGCTTGTTGGAAAGCCAGGCTTTTGTCTTTTATAGGTAGAGTCCAATTTTTGAAATTCATAATATGGAATACTGTAGCGTATTAGATACGTGGGGCTATCATACCTAAAATATGAGGAAAATAATTGAAAAGCTATGCTCTAAATTCATTTATTTTGGAAATGTCACAACTCAAAAATTACATCTGATTTCTTAATAGAATACTTGCAAGCTGAAGATATATGGTGGAATTGGTTTACCTCACTTCAATGTTCTTTACTTTCCTTACAACTGCTCGGTTATCAATAGGTTTTATAACTCAACTTTATTACTGACTTTATGGCTTAGAGAAAAGTATATCTCCCCTGGAAGCCTCCATCCATTAAAGCCTCATAGTTTTGAAAGAATATACATGCTACGACTTCTTTGATCTCTAACAACATAAAATTTCATATTTTGGCTAACTATCCCATCTCTTTGTTTTGGGACCCCTAGCTGAATGGTGCTTCTTTGAATTTGCAAGCAGGCTTCTTAGTTTTGAATACTTACCTCCCTCCTAACGACCACCTCTCTATTCTGATTGCTGGCAATTCCTAGAACATTCCGTCACACATTACACTTGAGCAAAATTTCTACTTTATCCTCATTCTTATTTCCCTTTGGGTTTGCATGTATGAGATTCTACAGGGTAATATGAATGGGAACTTTCATAATTTTATGCTTGAATATTTTTCTGATAATAATTCTTGTTGTTGGGATTGTTTGGTGTGGCACAAGCATTTTTCCTCGAGGTATTCGTCTTTTATTTGGATGGCTTTGTTGGGGGGTCTTAAAATTGCCGATACTCTTAATTATAGGAACCTTCCGGTTGACAAACCTGCTATCTCTGTTTGCATTTGGACAAAACTATTTCTTATCTTTCTTCGAATGTGACTATGCTTACAGTGTGTTGGCATTTCTTCTGCCAACTCATTCTGGATCCTATTTAGGCCTATTATTACATAGGTTTTTGATTTTTTACATGCAAAATTCCATTTCTCTCTGGCCCTAAATGATTTTTACTATTTGCTACTTTGCTATTCCATCTACCACTTATGGAGGGAAATGAATAATAGGAAATTTGCAAACAAATTTTCTTCTTCTCTCACGATTTGTCATATCATTAAAAAAGAAGTGAAATTCAAAGCCTCAAAATAGAAGACCTTGGAGCTTATTAAAAATGTGGTACAGTTCTATTTTTTGTTATTGGGCTTTATTGTTCGGCCTGTGTTGCCTTTTCTTAAATTTTGCTATTCCTCTCTTTCTCTCTCTCTCTCTCTCATGCTGTTACCTAGGAGAAAGGAGTAACTACTGTGTTCGGACACCAAACACGAACACATCCAAAGGCCAATTAAAAAATGCCACATCACTAGGTGCTCGGTACCACGCTCAATATCACACGGTATTCTCGATAACGAATCCAGACACAATAATTATTCGTTGCCTAGACACAGAAAAAACTATAAGATCTGGTTCAATTAAAATGATTTCACTATTATTTATATTTGATTAGAAGTGATGTAAACAAGATTAATAAATTGCGTACTACATTAATGATGTTGAAAGACCCTATGGGAAAAATATAGCATAAATTCATGGTTGAAGTTAGGAATTAAATTTATCTAAACCAAGTTCAATTCAAAATAAAAATCTTATGAAGTGTTCATTTGCTCTAAGTAAATTCAAAATCATATCAAATGAAATTGAAATTAAGATATGAAATAGAAAGAGATGATGAAAGCAAAATTTATCATAAAATCATTTGGATACAAGAAAAAACTTATTTTCATCTGCCAACTTTGGTTTGATTTAGGACAACTTTTGGCCATTATTTTTTCATTGCTTTTAAAAAAATTTAGTAATAGTACTAGAAAGCTACTTTTTAAATAATAAAACATATATTAAATAAAATCCTAGACTTTGTTTAGAACAATTTTCTTTCTATTTTTTAATAGAAAATTATTTTGAAATATAAATTTTGATATTAAAAAGCTACTTTAAAAAATAATAAAAAAAATTGTTCAAAATCTTAGACTTCATTAGAAACAACTTTCCTGATACTTTCTAAAACAGCTTTTAGTATAAATTTTTTTTTTTCAAAAAATTTTATTACTAAAAAATTATTTTAAAAAGTAATAAGAAAGTTATTCTGAATGAAGCCTAAATCTTCTTTTAAATTTTCTATATATATATATATATATATATATATATATTTGAAGCAAGCCTTTCCTGTTTCCAGTTATTGGGCATTTGGCATAAGTTCTACAACTAAAAGTATAACAAAGTACCACAATTCTTATTGCTTAAACAACCTGAACAGCTAGCATTTTCATCATATATTCTACGTAAACTTCAACCCACTCAGGTCTCAGTCAAGATGAACGGTCTGATTTCAACACTATCATACACATCAATCACGTAAAGCTCATTCTCAATAGCTTAACACAAAAGTCGACACAATATATTAAGAGAGAGAGAGAGAGAGAGAGAGAGAGAGAGAGAGAACCACCAGCTCTATTTGTTTGTAGATTCCAAATTCTCCATCAATACTGCCATTATTGGAACTTTTATTTGGTCCGGTGCAAGGACCTAAAGGAACGTTCGGTTTTACCTAAAAAAGTGCAAATACTGAGTTTTTTGAAAAAATACCGAGTTTTTCAAAAAACTCGGTATTTGCACTTTTTGACCTATTTTTGCCTAAAACCGAACCTTCCTCTACATCCAGTGAAAGGACCTAATAATTGCTCCCATTATTGAGCCCTTAAGCATCTCGCAGCTTCTAATCCTTGTTTTCCAATCTATCTTACCCTCTATTATTAACAGAGAGAATCATTCTTATTCCACCATGCATGACCTCTCTCCATCCCTATAAAACAGCTCTTCAACTCCTCCAACTTCTTCATTCTATCTCACAAACATACATATATTTTACGTTGTAAAGATCAAATTATAATATAGAAGAATGAATGGAAAGAAGGGTAGTATCGTAATTAAGATAGTTGATCGGCCGGAAAATGGTAAAAAGGATTCCGGTGATGCCGGGGAGTCTCCGGCGAGAAAATGGATAAGAGATGTGTGGCAGTTTGCCAAAGAAGACATGAACAGAATTACCTTCTCACTTAAGGTTGGTCTGGCTGTGCTGCTTGTCTCGCTGTTGATACTTATCAGAGCACCATATGAGGTATTTGGAACCAGCATCATTTGGTCCATACTTACAGTAGCCATCATGTTCGAATACACCGTAGGTATGTTCATTTATAACATTACAAATATATATGCTCCCTTTCATGAAATTGTAATCAATTTATAATGTAATTTCTGTTCATTGCAGGTGCTACATTCAACAGAGGGTTCAACCGAGCTCTCGGGAGCCTCCTCGCCGGAATCTTCGCCGTCACCATGATGCAAGTAGCCATGGCCTGCGGCCAAATTGCAGAGCCCTACATCATTGCCTTAAGCATCTTCTTCGTAGGTATAACTTGTTTATATTGAATATATAAACGTACAAATAATGAAGCTTATATACATGCATGTTAAATATATAAGTCATGAAACTTACTTGCTCAAGCAGGTGCTATAACGTCGTTCATGAAGCTGTATCCATCGCTGGTTCCATATGAATATGGTTTCAGAGTCATACTCTTTACGTACTGCCTCATCATTATCTCCGGCTACAGGATGGGCAATCCAATCAGAACGGCCATGGATCGAATGTATTCCATAGCAATAGGTGGCATAGTCACTGTGCTTGTTAACTCCCTCGTCTTCCCAATCTGGGCGGGCGAGCAGCTCCACCTAGAGCTCGTGGGAAGCTTCAATGCTGTTGCAGATTCGCTCGAAGGTTCTCTCCATCACAGCCAATCTTCATCTTCAAAATCAGTTCCATATTCTGTTAGATAATTAAACTGTTAAATCTCTCTCTATCTCTCTCTGCACAGAGTGTGTCAAGAAGTACTTGGCAGATGATGGCTCGAGCCACCCCGAGTTCTCCAAGACAGTAATGGACGACTTCGCTGATGAACCGGCATTCCACAAGTGCCGGGCAACATTGAATTCATCGGCAAAGTTTGAAGCTGTGGTAAGCTAAGCAGGTTGAAGATGAGATTACTTCGATGACAGAGCATCTAACAGTGTAATGTATATAACAGGCGAATTCGGCAAAGTGGGAGCCGCCACATGGCAGATTCCGGCACTTCTTCTATCCCTGGTCAGAATACGTCAAGGTTGGGGCGGTGCTCCGGCACTGCGCCTATGAGGTTATGGCTTTGCACGGCTGCCTGCATTCAGAGATTCAGGTCTTTGTTCTTATTCTCTGTTTGAGATCTTACTTACAGCACTATTCTTATGCTCCACTGAGTCCGCAATAATCACAAAGGAACAACTTAGTTATCGATGCCATCCTGTTGCTTGCAACGGTAAAGAAAATCAACGAGATCAAATATAAGAAAATATTGGGAGAGAACATTTAAATCGAATCACAGAAGGAAATCATCTGATGCTCTCAGATAAAAACATAGCATTTGTTTATAAAGGATCAACGTCTACAAATAGACCTTGATCTATTTGTAGAACTTGATATAAATATATCAGTAGTATCCAACTAGTAGTAGGATACTGTCCGGTAACAAACATTTCAAATCAATAAAATTGAACCATTACTATTGCTGACATTTTACTTAACTGCAACTGTCCATTTCTTAAGAAGTTAGCTAGTCAAGCAACACCTATTAACGAGAAATTATTCTGTGCGGAGACCGAACGCAGAACATCATTCGAAGACCAATCAGAATGTGCCATGTCAATGGTACCAAGCTACGATACCGAGCAATATCGAGCTGCGGTACAGAGCAAAGGGGTGACGTGACGCATTCTGATTGGTCTCCGAATGATGTTTCGTCCGCACAAAATAATTAATACCTATTAACGGTCTCTAGAAAATATCCATAAAATATTTATAAAAATATACAGAAACTTCATCTCAAGATATCAAATGATCAAACAAACTTCCAAACTGATGCTCTCTATATAAATAATAATTTACAGGGTCTTATATTGCATAAAATAGTTATATATTAAGAATTTTAAATCCTCAGCACAGCGATTTAAGAATAATTTAAGTCGCTACACTGACATACTTTGTAGTTCAAGGTACAGGCCGTCATGATAAAGAGAATGGATATGTAAATAGGGGTGTCAATTTCGGGTCACGGGTCGGGTTCGGTCGGACCCGGAACTGACCCGGGTTCAAACGGGTTGACCCTAACCCGACCCGATTAGGCAAACGGGTCGAAAATCCGAACCCGAACCCGACCCGGCGGGTTGTCGGGTTGACCCGACACGGAACGGATTGCGCGAGCGGAGCGGCAGCAGCGCGGGGCGACCGCGCGAGCATTGCGCGAGCGCGGGTGGAGCGCCGGGGTGACCGTGCGACCGCGGCAGCGCGGGCGGAGCGCCGGCAGCGCGAGGCGACCGCGCGAGCACGGAGCGCGGGCATAGCGCGGGCTGGCTCGGACTCGGGCTGGCTCGGACTGCACGTTTCGGGTCAAACGGGTTGACCCGGCAACCCGTCGGGTCAACCCGAACCCGACCCGTTTTTCAAACGGGTCGATTTCTGGAACCCGAACCCGACCCATTTTGCTTTCGGGTCGGGTCCAACCCGGATTTTTCGGGTCGGGTTCAAGTCGGGTTTTCGTGTCGTGTCAAATATTGACACCCCTATATGTAAACATCAAGAAAATGATTCTGAGTGTACTATAAACAAATAGGCAAAAAATACAATTAAAAATAACTTCGAGTCTATAATAGTCAAATAACCATGACATAAGATCGAGGACTTTTTGCAGATTATCTAATGTGAGTACACGTAAGTGTGTTGTTAACACTTTAGTAATTAAAGAGGGTATTCATGGAAAGAAGGAACACTAAAGCTGTGCTTGAAAATCAAAATAAAAAAAAAATGAAGGAAATAAAATAAAATTCAGATATAATTGAGTGCAAAATCTGCAACAATTGAGTGCAATTTGACATCACCTTTTTATTTTCTTTCATTCCATTTCCAAACTCCAACAACAAATCTTTATCCCACTATGTAGAGTTGGCTAAATGAATCCTTCTTCGTTATTATATCCTATTTAGAATAAAATTCTTATTTATATCTAATAAAAAAATATTATTTCTAACTATTTCTAACCATGAACAAATTTCTTCCGTTCCAGATTAAAATCATTCAATTATAAAGGTCATTTGCTATCACTGCACCAGTTGAATATCCAACCAAGATCAACATAGGCTATATACACGGGAGATATTTTAAAAGTGAAATAATTAAGTGTAAAATCTCAAAGAAAAACAAGGATTAACAAGAAAAGAGACAACCGTGATAACAGATAAATAAATAAAATGATACAATATGCTGAAGCTCTACAAAAGCATCTGAGAATAAAAGAATGCACCTGAAAAAAAATGTTTGTGTGGTTTTCGCAAGGCAATAATAAATTATAATTAGCACTTTTGCTTGTAGTTTTCCAACCTTATGAAAAGATGAATCTAACTGAACTTCCTCTTTTGTACATTTCATTCGATGAGTGATGACTAATTGACTATTGGGTAAATCAAATGTAGGCACCATATAATCTGAGATGTGCATTCCAGCCAGAGATCCTTGATGCTACAAATCAGGCAGCGGAGCTATTACGAAGCATAGGCAAAGATATCAACAACATGAAACGGAGCCTGCAGACAAATTTGTTGAAGAGAGTACACAGCTCAACTGAGCGCCTACAACGTTCAATTGACATGCACTCTTACCTGCTAACTTCAAGCCATGAAATTCAAGATTGTCCTCCTAAACTTCCTATATCGCAACCCTCAAATACAATCACTTGCACCTCTAAGGACTCACTCAGCCAAGTGGAGGAATCAGAAAGTAACGATGAAAAGCTAAATTCAGCTTATACCAAGCCAGTCCAAGGTGATTCTTACCACGAGACCATGAGAAAGCAGCAAAGGCGGCTCTACTCATGGCCTTCAAGGGAAGTTGACGATTACGAAGATGGAGATGTTGACACAGAAATGCTTCAAAAAATGCGTACTTTTGAAAGCACTGCGGCTCTTTCCTTGGCCACTTTTGCTTCATTGCTCATAGAATTTGTCGCGCGACTTGATCACTTGGTTGATGCTACTGATCTCCTCGCTAAGATGGCCAAGTTCAAGGAAGATTATTAAAGCTAAAAGAGCTTTTTGTGATGTGTACCATCTTAATGCCAATTATCAGTTTCATGCAACAAAGATATACATTTTGTAGATGAGGGACTTGGTTTGTAGGCTAAACATGTTTATATTATATAAATCTTTTTTTTTTCCAAGAGAAATCAGAACTAGCACGGAAAAATTTTCTCTAAAGAGATTTTATTAATATTCCACAACTTTGTAGGTATAAAAAAGCAGTTTCCTGATAATCAAATCTGTAAATTCTATAAGCTTTCTAGTATCTTCCTGACTTAGAATATCCACGGTAATGTTAAACTCTGTTTATTCCTAAAAATATAATGATAAGGTTTTATGATCAATACAATATTCATGATAAATATTACAAAAAAATGTCTAACTTTCTTGTTCAAAAAATAAATACTTCAAAAAAAAAGTCTAACTTCACAGTACATGTATCCACAAGTAACTAGTTTGTAAAAGTCGGTACTAGTCATTTATCCTATAACACGTTGTCGCATCCTTAAGCAATTCTAATACAAATATTTTGCAATATAACACATCTTGCAGAAAAGATCTAAGGTGTTAATCAGAACCTTTAAAGACCTATAACAACTTTTTTTTAGGAAACTTAGGCTTTGTTTGGGATGGCTATCTTCATGCTTTTTAAAACAGCTTTTTAGTACAAAAGTTTAAAATTTTATACTAAAAAACTATTTTAAGAAGCAATAAAAAAGTCGTCCCAAACAAAGCCTTTATCGATCTAGCTGTTAAATCTTGAAATAAATGAATGCGAGCTTCATTTGATTATGTTTTTCCTTTCTGACGCTTTTCAAAAAACTATCAAACTATAAGGTTAAATTTGTGCGGGAAATGACAACAAAAAGCACCACTTCATGTGTGTACCACTCCTAGCTTCATATGAGGAATGCATTTATAAGCAACTTATTCATTTTTGTGAGACTTATCGTCAACAAAAACATTAGCCTATTGCAACAACGTGGGGTTGGGTTTTGTGAGACTAACAATAATTTTATTTAGTACAAAAAACGAAAAAAAAAAAAAAACAAAAGCCTTTAGTCGAAACAATTGGGCCATTTAGAGACAGGTGGGGTGTGGAGTAGCTGGCTGTAGGCAAGATGGCTAGGCAGCATTGTAGGAAAGCGAGATAGATGTCCCATTTGGAATAGTTTGAAGGTTGATTGCAACCTTACCTCTCAAGCCAGCGGTAGGAAATTCTTGAAGTTCACAAGTAAAACCAAACGATCTTGACAAAAACAGCGAGAACGATCCACAGATCCAACGAAAAAACTAAAAAACAGTAGATTTTATTGCAATATTGCAATGATCAAACTAATGGAAGAAAAATAGCAAGATACAATTGATCCTCAATTCGAGAGGAGGATCTATCTATCCCAATCCCTAGACGCTGCTAGAGCCAAAGTCACCAAACTCCAAGAATGAAATCAGCAACAATAATTTGCATAACCCTAACCCTAATCATCTCTTTCTATTTAAAGCAAACAATTCCACAATAAATAAAAAAACAATTCCACAATAATTAAAATAAAAAACAATTCCACAATAATTTACATGTGCAGTACATGTTCTTATCAGTTTAATATCTGATATGTGGGCTATTAACCCATTATGATATTAAATTAATTTTTGTTGGGGAAGGGCCCTATAGTAGCTTGCTGCGGGGGCTATTGAGCGTCGCTCTTGCGTTGCACTATTGCATGAGCATGGCGCACCCCTAGAAAAAAAAAAACAATTCCACCTCCATAGCCCTAGCTGCCCCCCTCCCTTGCATGGGAGGCAATTCAAGAGGGCGGACCAAGCTTGGTCCGCCTCTTATAAACCTAGGCTGGCTTGGTCCGCCTCTTATAAACCTAGGCTGGATCATTGCCCAAGGCCGGCTAGACCAATCCCTCCTAGACCAATCTAGGCATAATAGAATATTATCCATTTCAGACTTGCATGGCAACTTTTGGGAGACTACCCTAGTTATCCTTTTGTAAGAATACATATAAGTTGCTCACTTATTGATTACATATCTTTTTTCTTGATCAATGATTGGCAAAGGATAAGGCATAACCTCAAGCTAATGGTAGGACACAACTGCTTGGACGCACTTGAGTAGGTGATTTTTGATTCATAGTGGAGAAAGGTGAGATCCATCAATATTTTGACAAGATAGAAGGGGTGTGGGATGGCGGAAGCTTGATCTCAAAGCAAGGAGAGGGTTCCATTATTGCAGGTTGTATGCTTATTCTCCATTGGAGGTCCTATCTATATTCTTACAAATAATAAAAGATGGGATGTGATTTCCTACAGATGATGTTAAACTATAGTTTATTAGAATATTCATATGGTAAAAGAAGAGTTTATCATTTAGCATTGCACAAAAATCTCACACACATGGATAAATAATCCCTGAAAAATAGGAGATGAAAAATTATTGATGTGGAAAACAAAAAAAAATTGGTATGTCATATGAAGCAATTTCACTGTATAAGTTAATATTATAAAGATCCACCTTTCTTCGTAGTAGCTAGAATAGCAAGATTATAAGGTTTAAAAAAAGGATGTCTCCTACAATAGTGGTTAAGAGTGTTGGTTAAAGGTGACAGATAGTACAGTTTGTTGATGGTGGGTGATGAAGTTCAAGCAATGATTATCAACATCAATTGATGGTGGGCAATGATAGACCAGTGGAAATTGGCATCAATCGATGATGGGCAATGGAAGATTATTGTATTAGTCGACTGCGAGAAAAAAAACAGCAAAAGTCAAGTGTTATGTAGTTCGTGATGAATGTTTTCCTAGCCAAAGGAAAGATCAAGCGACCAAGAGAAGCAGAGGAGTAGTTTGGATATGCAAATCCCAAAATCGGCAAGTAGAGATTCCAAACAACATTTATATCTCTAAAATTTTCTAAATATGAATATTCTCTTACTAAGAAAATCCCCCCCAAATGTATTGGGACAGAGCCTATTTATAAAGCTTTGTGATGTAGCACATGGAAGTGGGTCCAATCACTAGGTCAAGAGCATATGAAGCTCAAGCCATCAAGAGTAAGAGCACATGAAGAATTAGTCAATGCATTTAATCTAATATTTCACTTATTTTAATATATTTGGTGTTGTAAGTGCTATGTGAACTTCATATTAATGTATTTTTCTTTGTTAGTGCATAATAGTTTATGTCCAATTCATGGAAAAGAATGTAAGGGCCGGCCATGCTAGTATGCATGAGAGAAGGTGGTGGTTGCTAGTGGGCCCATGCAAGGAGCCAACCCCTCCCTCTTTGACTTTTCCCTCTTTATTTTAAATTTAAATGATTCTTGTGATTTTCACTTGTATGAAAAAGTTCTAAGACTGAAAGGAAAGAGGATTATTGTGGTTACATGCTTTGAAGTGAATTCCAAAGGGCTAGAGGCTTCTGGCCAATCCCAAGGAGAATGAGTAATCTTCTTGGATTCCCTACTTGATGAATAGGTTTTTAATTTTATACACTTTCTTTTATTGTAAATTTCTATAATTTTATTCTAGTGTGTGTAATCTATCTTTAAAAAATATACAATACAATTATCACCCTCTAATTTCAAGTCTAATCCTTCCATTAGAACTAGCCAAGGAGCTTGTCTTTGCTAGATCAATCTTGTTCTTCTTGTTATTTGACCAATCAAAACTTCATAAAATCTCATCAAAATCTATAGATCATTAGTCCACATTCCATACTTTAATAAACCTAAATTTATGTTGGGTTTTTCTAGTCAAATTCCTATAGAATAAATCAACCCTAGTTCTATATCCTGCTTGCTATTTTTGCTTATAAATATTTTCAATCACATAAAATGTCAATAAAATAAAATAAAACCCTACAAAAAAATTTTTAAAACTTTTAGAAACATCTAGAGAGTTTGCTTAATCATTTTCAATAGGAATTATTGAGTTCCACCCATTCTATAGGAAACTACAACCAAATTCCTAACATTGGTATGTTCTAAACAAAACTTACAGATATATCTTCCAAAGCACATTTGGACTACATAAACCTCTGCAATCTTTATCAAAATTTTCCAGAAATAAACTAGACAATATGCCCTTCAAATCAAGCCTAAATCTACTAGATTTGGATATTTGTAGAAAGAGAATCAATTAGTATAAATTGGGTTTACATCTCTAGATAAAATATAAAACTCGTGATCTACTGATGAGGACATCAGCAAGAGATTTCGACACGTCTGCCATCGGAATAATCATAGATCGCTATTTATGATGCATTTATATATTTCTTTTATTTTATTTCAGTTTTACCATTGTACCCCTGTGTGGGATTTCTTTTATGTTGTAGTCCCGTGGGCATTTGAGTATTAATTTTATTTTTCTCTTATTATGAGACGTATATATAGAGGTCTTCACAATTGTATGGGGTTAATAAATGATTGATTAATAAAAATTTATATTTTGGTTCATTATTTTTTGAGCTCTTGAGAGAAGAGAGAACCCTAAGAGAGGGCCAAACATCACCCGTCAGCTGCTGGTAGAGGCCGGGCTCGCGGTCCGTATCCGTTTCTATTTTCTTTCCACAAGAAGTGTTGTGAACTTTGGGTTTGTTTTAACGACACGAAGGGAGGAGGATCAAGGCGTCATCGTGCACGCAAGATGACATTCCGGTGTCGTTTGCAGGATTTTCGGCAGGATTTCGATATGGACTTCCACAGGCCACAGGTAATGATTTATGCAAAAACTATATTGCATTTTTTTTGTTTCTTTCCTTTTGGATGTAGCTTAGGGATCCACAAAAATCTATCTTAAATAAGTATAAAATCTAATGTATGTAATCTATCTTAAATAAGTATATATCTGTCTCGGACTGATATAGAAATTAATTAATTTAATTTTGTTCTAATGTATGTAATCTATCTTAAATAAGTATAAAATCTAATTATCTCTCTCTACTTTCAAGTTCAATCCTTCCTACTAGAACTAGATAAGAAATCAGTCTTGTTCCTCATGTTATTTAATCCACCAAAATCTACAGATAATTAGTCCACATTTTATACTTCAATAATCCTAAATTTATTTTGGGTTCTTCTAGTCAAATTCCTAGAGATTAAATCAACTCTAGTTATATATTCTATTTGTTGTTTTTGTCTTGTAAGTGTTTTCAGTCACATAAGATCTCAAGAAACATAAATATAAAACCCCACAAAAAAATCTAAAAATTTTCAGATAATATTTAGAGAGTTACCTTGATAATTTCTAATTGGAACTATTGAATTCTACACATTATATAGTAAATCAAAATCAAGTCCCTAACATTGGTTTGTTCTGGACAAAAATAATATATATCTCTTCCAAAACACATTTGGATCACATAAACCTCTTCAATCCTTACTAAATCATTTAGAAATAAACTAGAATATATTCCCTTCAAATCAAGCCTAAATTTGTTGGATTTGAATACGTTTAGAGAAAGTAACAATTAGTAAAAGTTGAATTTAAATTTCTGGATAGATTATAAAGCTTGTGACCTACCTCCCAAACTTCAAAGTAATTCTTCTCTAAAAATTGATCTTAACTTCTAATTCAATTTATAAGAGTCTCCCACATCCACCAATTGATAACATCAGTGATCTAAGGTCTCCATCCATCCAACCATCCCTCATCACTTTGAAGTTGGCATTATTATTCTTTATGTGAGAATTTGGAACACTCAATCAGATAGTTTGAATAGATTCTCATTGATCGTTTGATGTTTGTGGAAATCTCATCACCTTAATGAACATGAAATTAAACAACTTTGAACTCGTTAGATTCTTTCCATTGATGGGGCTTATATTAAGCTACCATGTGATTTGCTGAGTTTGAAATATGCATAGGTTTTCTTTCATATAAAATTAATAAAAGCTCACTTAAATATGCAAGTATAGTGTCAAATCAAGTAATAAAAATAGAGTAGAGTGTCGAACCCATGAAAAAGTATTCTGCTTAATTGCAACTTAACTACTATTGCTTACTTCAAATGCACAACTTATCCTACTGAAAAATAAAAATGATGTTTTGGAGTTTTTGTCACTGAAAGAAATACTTGCAAGGAGATTTTGATACTTATGAAAATAAATTATTTTAGACTAATGAATGTAAATTACATAGTTTTCCTAATGAGACTTTTAATTTTAGATGTGAATTAGAGCATATGTATCCCTAGATCTATGTTGAGCTTGTAGAGGTGAAAAAAATGTTTATGGCCTTCATACAATTTTACTATCTTCATAGAACCTAGAATATTCAAACATCTTATGTCTAGGCATGACAACATTCCATTTCAATACTCTTAATTGTTCAACATTCCTCCGTCAATGTTGTATATCACACTAGATTTTAACTACAGACATGACCATTGTATGCATTAAATGAAGAACAATAGATATTGAAAACATCATTTTCCATTCAAGGAACAAAAGTCTACATTAGTACTTGCTATGTTTTTTATATTATCAACCAAAAACTAGAGAATTAGCCATACACGAAAGATAGAACAAGTAAACGCATCTTCATTTTAATCATTGAAAGAAAAGATACAAGAGGAGTGATAAAAAAATTATCACCGGAAAGGATCAAACGATCTTCTCCACACACCTTCCTCCAACTACAGAGTTTCTTACACAAACATGTTAAGATCTTCACAAGGAAAAGTATCTTGCACTTTCCTAGCTTCCCATTGACTTTACTCTAAGGGCCACCCACTTAAAATTTTAGAATTTCACTTAAGTTATAAAACTCTCTAAACAATAGAACTGAAAAATTATTTACAAAAAGTGCAGGGATGGGCTCAAGTGTCGCAGTACTCGACAAGGCGGTGCTGCAGCGCTGGCTAACCTGGCGCGGTTAATGATTGAAATGGTGCATCTTTTGGCTGTCGGTGTGGCTCCTTACGCTGAAAACTATTCTGTTGTAGTGCTCCAGAAGTTTGAGCATTGGGCGCTGAGGCAATGCAAGGATCGACGCTCATTTTCCCGAGGATCCAATGATGTGGTGCTGAATTTAAGCACAGCGACACTGTGTGACATTACGGTGCTAACCTTAATGATGCTGCAGCGCTTCAAAACAAAGAACCTGATGCTGTAATGTCTGAATCTAGTGTCTGGGTGCTGTGAAATTCAATGTTGCGGTGCTTATGTGATGGCGTTGTATCGCTATTCAACACATTATTACTTAACTTACACACAATAAACAATGCACAATTTACACTTAACATCCATCAAGATTCTAATTTTTCTATAACTAAATAGCATTCATGTCACGACCCAACCCGACCGGGACGGATCCCGCTCGCATCGGGTCGTGGCCAAACTTGAGCTGACTGAACTGATTCCAGGATCTGGCTTTGGAATTTGTTTCAGAACTTTCTTCCAAACATTTACACACAGAAACAGACACACAGAGCTACTATAAACATCAAAATACAGCGGAACCGATCATCTATCTTTTCTTTCATCAAAATAATCATATATCATATACAAATACAGCTCATAGCTTTCAGACAGAAATAACATAACAGAACAGAAAAGTCATGACTGTACAAAAAATCAAAAGTACAAAATATCTATCACAGATCAGATTCTGAAATCCTACTCCAAGACGTCCTTCCCTTTCCCAGAACCTGAAAACCACGCAGAAAACAAGGATGAGCTACAACAGCTCGGCAAGACATCAAACCTCCAATCAAAATCCTCAGAATCCATAACAACCACATCAGACAGAATCCGTACAACAATCAGAATACAGAACTGACAGAGCAGCACAGAACAATTCAAATCAGAACAGAACAGACAGAACAGAACAGATTAAATATCAAATCAGAACTGAATCATATATCAAATCAGAACAGATAGAATCGTACGGAAATCAGAATCATAAATCATATCAAAATTGTATCAGAACATATCAAAAGTCAAAACATATCCCCTGACACTGACAGAATCTCAACGGATTCTAGCCCCTTATGCCTCCCTTCCCAGACACTGACAGAATCTCTCGGATTCTGGCCCCTTATGCCTCCCTTTGTGCTCATGGCACCAGAACAGATGTGCTTATAGCACCAGAACAAAACTTGTCATCGGATCCGGAACTTGTTTTCAGAAACAGATTTCAGAGCTCATTTCAGATTTTCCCTGACACAGACAGGATCTCACAGGATCCTGACCCCTTATAACTCCCTTTTTATAGCACACAATCATATTATATCATTTCAGAACAAATCCGGATAATTTCAGAAATCGTACGAAAATCCGGCGACATAACGGCAGTATACGGAATTTACACAAAATTCACCAAATCAGAATTTTACCAAATTATCACAGAACATTCACAACAATATTATAAGACTTTTATTCTACTGCCCAGACAATTTCAGACATCATCAAAAATTACAGTCAAAAGAAAACACCGTCGAATCAAAACTACCCGGTCAAAATTCTCCAGAAAATAATCAAAATGTGCGCACTCGGCACCTCAAAAACATATCAAAAGTTACGCGGTAAAAATTGAACCAATCGGAAAATACGGACGAAATTCGCTAACGAAAACGAAATCCGGACAGAAAACTCGTTCAAACTTCACTGTTCTGAAAATTGAGAAAGGCGGAATGTGCCTTACCTTGCGTACACCACTTTCTTAAATTGTCTCGTCGGACGAAAGCGGCCCGGTGTTGTCCAAAAATCCACTTTTTCCTCTTTTCTCTCGAATTTCTCTCTCCTCAAAACTTTTAGATATTTTATTTGATTTTTCTCTCTCTTCAAAATGACTAATTTCAGCTAAATAATGCTCTGATCGGTCCGGCCGATCGCACGATCATCCTGGACTATCTGAACAAAATCACATCGGCCTTGGACGATTTCTCAGGACGATAATTAATTTTCTTGAACGATAAAAACCTCTACTCTCGGCCATTTGCCTTGCTCTGATCGTCTCGGAACGATACCCCAATCGGCCCGGATAATGCCTACAGGAAAATTTTCTTGTAACTTCTGTACAGATTCTGGAACAAAATTTGAACTAATCGTCCCGGGACGATCCACAATCGGCCCGGACGATATGAGCAAAACTGTTGTTATAATCTCCCAAACTTAAAAAAAATGTCGTCCTCGACATTGTCCAATCAAAACTCAGTTAAAACAAATACGGATATGATTTCTTCATGTCCGACTCCTTCTCCCAAGTCGCTTCTCGTGCAGTTCGGTGGTTCCACTGCACCTTAACCATCGGAATCTGTTTACTCCTCAACTTACGAACATCGTAAGCTAGAATCAACTCGGGTTCTTCCTTATAGCTCAGATTCTCCTGAATCTCAATCTCATCAGCAGACACTTTCTTTCCAGAGTCAGATATCCACTTTCTCAAAGTAGATACGTGGAACACATTATGCACATCGGACATCTGATCAGATAACAACAGCCGATAAGCTGATTTACCAATCCTTTCAAGGATTTCAAACAGTCCAATATACCTTGGACTGAGCTTACTCACTCTGCCAAATCTACTCACACCCTTCATCGGACTGACTTTGACATACACAAAGTCACCAACTTGAAATGCAACGAACCTGTGCTTCTGATTGTAATATTTCTGCTGTCGATCTTGTGCAGCTTTCAACATTTCTTTAATCAAATCAACTTTCTTAACAGTTTCGTCTACAAAAGTGGCACACATCTCCTGTCTATCTCCAACCTCAGTCAGAGTCAAAGGAGTTTTACACTTCCGACCATACAGAGCTTCATAAGGTGTCATACCAATACTGGACTGAAAACTGTTATTGTAAGCAAACTCGATCAGCGGAATGTGATCTTCCTAGCTTCCGCCAAAATCCAGAACACACAGCCTCAACAGATCTTCTAGTACCTGAATAGTCCTTTCAGACTGTCCGTTAGTCTGCGGATGAAAAGCCGTACTGAAATGTAACTTCGTACCCAAACCTTGCTGAATACCCTTCCAAAGTCTGGAAGTAAACCGTCCATCTCGATCAGAAACAATCACCTTAGGCACACCGTGTAATCTGACAATCTCTTTCACATATACCTGTGCCAATCGATCCACCGGATCGGTCTGCCTGATCGGAAGAAAATGAGCAGACTTCGTCAATCGATCCACAATCACCCAAATGGCATCGTGCCCTTGCCTTGATCGAGGAAAACCCATAGCAAAATCCATCGTTACCTCCTCCCACTTCCACTCAGGGATAGGCAACGACTGCAAAAGTTCTCCTGGTCGCTGATGCTCTGCCTTCACCAACTGACAGGCCTCGCATCTAGCAACAAAATCGGCTACATCCTTTTTCATATTCGGCCACCAGAACAAACTCTTCATATCTCCGTACATCTTACCACTTCTCGGATGCACAGTATAGCCTGAATGATGAGATTCATACAGAATCTCTTTCCTCAGATCTCCAAACACAGGAATCCATAACCTGTTCTTGCAGAAAATGGTACCAGAATCAAAAACTCGAAGTTCAGGCTTCTTACCAGATTCAATCTGAGCAATCAACGTCGAATAATCAGAATCTAACTTCTAGGCTTCCAGAATCCTTTCTTCCAAAGAAGACTGAATGCTCAACTGAGTCAAAACTCCAGAATCCAAACTACTGGAGGAAATCACCTCCAACTGCAATCGCTCCATATCACGTATCAGAAAAATATCAGAAGTGAGCTGAATACCTGATAATCCAGAAGACTTCCTGCTCAGAGCGTCTGCTACCACATTAGCCTTACCAGGCTGATACTGAATCGTTAGATCGTAATCCTTGATCAACTCAAGCCACCTTCTTTGCCTCAATTTCAGATCCTTCTGAGTGAAAATGTACTTTAAACTCTTATGATCTGTAAAGATCTCATACCGGACGCCATACAAATAGTGACGCCAAATCTTCAAAGTAAATACAACTGCAGCCAACTCCAAATCATGTGTCGGGTAATTCTTCTCATGTGGTTTTAACTGTCTCGAGGCATAAGCAATTACCCGTCCATGCTGATGTAACACACACCCCAAACCTTTCAGTGAAGCATCACTGAATACCTGAAATCCTTCCGTACCTGACGGTAGTGCTAACACTGGAGCTGAAGTCAGACAATCCTTCAATCTCTGAAAACTAGCCTCACACTCCGGTGTCCAAACAAAAGCTACTGACTTCTGAGTCAGTCTCGTCAGAGGCGTAGCAATCTGAGAAAATCCTTTCACAAACTTCCTGTAGTATCCAGCCATGCCTAAGAAACTACGTACCTCAAACACCGTAGTAGGCCTTAGCCAACCCGCAACAGCCTGAATCTTCTGGGAATCAACAGAAATACCTTCTCCGCTAATCACATGCCTCAGAAATGAAATGCTCTTCAGCCAGAATTTACACTTGGAGAACTTAGCATACAACTGATGTCGTCTCAGAGTCTCCAACACAATGCTCAAATGTCTGGCATGATCATCCTCAGAAGCAGAATACACCAGAATATCGTCGATGAAGACGATCACAAACTGATCCAGATATTCCCTGAACACTCTGTTCATCAGATCCATAAAAATAGCAGGTGCATTGGTTACCCCAAAAGGCATAACCAAGAACTCGTAGTGTCCGTACCGAGTACTGAAAGATGTCTTCAACACATCAGCTTCCTTCACCTTCACCTGATAATATCCGAATCTCAAGTCAATCTTCGAAAACACAGAAGAACCAGAAAGCTGATCAAACAAGTCATCAATCCGAGGTAAGGGATACTTGTTCTTGATCGTGACTTTATTCAAATCTCTGTAGTCAACACACATACGGAGTGTTCCGTCCTTCTTCTTCACAAACAAAACAGGTGCTCCCCAAGGAAAAATACTAGGACGAACAAATCATCTATCCACCAACTCCTGAAGCTGAAATTTCAACTCAGAAAGTTCTTTCGGTGCCATCTTGTACGGAGCTTTTGATATCGGAGCTGTACCCGAAAAAATATCAATAGAGAACTCCACATCTCTATCCGGAGGTAAACCAACCAACTCCTCAGAAAATACATCAGTAAACTCTCGTACCACTGGGATATCAGAAACAGAACCAACATCCAGGTTCATATCTCGTACAGAAGCCAAAAAGACTGGACAACCCTTCTTCCACATTCTTCTAACTTCCAGCCTAGAAATCAGACTGGAGAGAACACCTCGTAAGCCTTGGAATACACACCTCTCTCCAGACATAAGCAAGCTCACTTGCTTCTTCAGACAGTCAATCTAAGCCTCATACAGACTCAGTCAATCCATGCCCAAAATCACGTCATACGAAGAAATCGACAACAGAATCAAACTTGATTTCCACTTCTTGCCCGCAATATCAATCTCACAAAAACAAAACTTCCGAGCAATCAAATTACTTCCAGCCGGCAAAATCACAGAAAGAGAAACCGGAAACAAAATCGAATCCAGATGCAAAGCATCAAAACAACGCTCGGACAGAAAAGAGTGACTGGCTCCAGAATCAAACAAAACACGACAGGGCTGATCAGAAATGTAAATCGTACCTGTCACCACATCTGGAGCATCTCGAGCCTCCTGCTGACTCAGACTGTATACTCGTGGCTGAACTGCAGCTGGAGCTGAAACAACAGAACTACTAGGCTCCCTCTGACTAACAGTAGGTGGTCTCCGTGGCACAGAACTCGAACCACCACCTCTACCAGAAGATCCCTCAATCACAGGGCGTGGAGGAACAGCCCTCGGTCTTCCTGCTGAACCGGCAGGTCTAACAAAGCTCTCGGATCGGACATCAGATCGTCGATCAAATCCAGCCTGTGGACACTCTGCAATCCGATGTCCTGGCTGACCACATCTGAAGCACTGACCAGTCATCTTGTAGCACTGGCCAAAATATCGTCGTCCACAACTCTGGCACACAGGTGCCCCACTAACAGATCCAGAGTTAGTCGTACTTGTAGCAGTACCAGAAAATCCTGACTGTCCGCTCCTCCGGGAGTCTCCAGAATCAGAAACAAATCTCCTCTTGCCAGAGGAACCACTACCAGAAGCATCACCCCCAAACCTCTTCCTACTCGCAGTTCACCGCTGCTGAGTAGCCATCAGATCGTTCTCTATCAAACGAGCTCTTTCCACAAGCTCAGAAAAATCAAAAATATGAAACGGTACCAGGGGCTGCCTCAGACTATCTCGTAGTCCCCTCAGAAAGCGATAGCACTTCTCAGCAGAAGTACTAACCAGGTGCGGAGCATATCGGGCTAAGGCAGTAAACTCTGTCTTGTTCCCCTGAACCAGCCTCAGAAAACTCTCCTGCATCTGCTGTCGTGCAGAAGGGGGAACAAACCAAGATCGGAATACCTCAGAAAACTCTTCCCAAGAAATCAAAGAGTTTAACCTGCCCTGAAACTTGGCCTCCTGCTGGCCTACCCACCAGTGCTCAGCTTCCCCATCTAACAGAAATACTGCCAAAGGTATCTTCCTGTCTGACAGACACTGCATGCCGTCAAAAGCCTTCTCTATCCTCCTCAGCCACTCCTCAGCTGCTCTGGGCTCAATAGCGCCCTCAAACCTCGGTGGTTTTAATCTCAGAAACATCTGCAGATGTCTATCAATATCCTCAGATCGAATAGTAGATGCTCTACTGTGAGTCTCGCTCATCATCTGAACAACCAATGTAGCAAACTGGGAAAGTGTTCCTGCACCTACTACTGGGGCTGTACTCCCCACTGGTGCTGCCTGACTGGCACTTTGACCGTCTGTCATGTCGGGGTCTGGCAGATCCATACAGAAAATTCAGAAAACTATAACAAAAACAACACAATAAAAATCCGGACAAACCAAAACTACATCAGACAGACTCAGATCACTTCCTATAGCTCTGTCTTACAATTCAAATTCCAAATTTCAAAACCATTGCTCTGATACCACCAAAAGCTTGTCACGACCCAACCCGACCGGGACGGATCCCGCTCGCATCGGGTCGTGGCCAAACTTGAGTAGACTGAACTGATTCCAGGATCTGGCTTTGGAATTTGTTTCAAAACTTTCTTCCAAACATTTACACACAGAAACAGACACATAGAGCTACTATAAACATCAAAATACAGCGGGACCGATCATCTATCTTTTCTTTCATCAAAATAATCGTATACAAATACAGCTCATGGCTTTCAGACAGAAATAACAGAACAGAACAGAAAAGTCATGACTGTACAAAAAATCAAAAGTACAAAATACCTATCACAGATCAGACTTTGAAATCCTACTCCAAGACGTTCTTCCCTTTCCAGAACCTAAAAACCACACAGAAAATAAGGATGAGCTACAACAGCTCAGCAAGACATCAAACCTCCAATCAAAATCCTCAGAATCTACAACAACCACATCAGACAGAATCCGTACAACAATCAGAATACAGAACTGACAAAGCAGCACAGAACAATTCAAATCAGAACAGAACATACATAACAGAATAGATTAAATATCAAATCAGAACTGAATCATATATCAAATCAGAACAGATAGAATCGTACGGAAATCAGAATCATAAAATATATCAAAATCGTATCAGAACATATCAATTCAGAACATATCAAAAGTCAAAACATATCCCCTGACACTGACAGAATCTCAACGAATTCTGGCCACTTATGCCTCCCTTCCCAGACACTGACAGAATCTCTCGGATTCTGGCCCCTTATGTCTCCCTTTGTGCTCATGGCACCAGAACAGATGTGCTTATAGCACCAGAACAAAACTTGTCATCGGATCCGGAACTTGTTTTTAGAAACAGATTTCAGAGCTCATTTCAGATTTTCCCTGACACAGACAGGATCTCACAGGATCCTGACCCCTTATAACTCCCTTTTTATAGCACACAATCATATTATATCATTTCAGAACAAATTCGGATAATTTCAGAAATCGTACGAAAATCCGACGGCATAACGACAGTATACGGAATTTATACAAAATTCACCAAATCAGAATTTTATCAAATTACCACAGAACATTCAAAACGATTTTCAGGACGATAATTAATTTTCTTGGACGATAAAAACCTCTACTCTCGGCCATTTGCTTTGCTCTGATCGTCCCGAGACGATACCCCAATCGGTCCGGACGATGCCTACAGGAAATTTTCCTGTAACTTCTGTACAGATTCTGGAACAAAATTTGAACTAATCGTCCCGGGACGATCCACAATCGGCCCGGACGATATGAGCAAAACTGTTGTTACAATTCAGATAGCATTTGACCCACCAAATAGCTTGAAGAAGTTTCTAATTACGCATCTGAGTATTTGATTAAAGCCCATTTGGATTGTGATCTAAGCATTCTTGACATCGTTAGGTCGACCTTGTCAAGCTATTCCATCACAATCATAAGTATCTTGAAAAATGGAGTTCAAAGGACCTTGAAGTCAATCTCAGAGGTTTCTAGCCCAAATATTTGTACACTGAGAGATCTAAAAATTAAATCAAAATTCTTATTTGATCGAATGAATTTTAAGGTGGTGTATCTATCACCTCTCAAAAAATATTCTTAAATACAAGCGACGATCAAGTGCAAACCCACAGTATGTTTTTTTTTAAGAAAATCGTCCTGTCCTGCTACAGAAACTTGGTATAACCAGTTCATTCTAACAAAACTTATGTCCTCAAAATCAATTCACACCAACAATAACAAAATGAACCCAACTCTTCAGCCAAACTACGAGTTACACCTCTCTTGAGAAACCAAAAATATGTATGCCATATGCCAAATCCCTTTTCTCAAACGTCAAGCAATAAAATTTTCATCACCTCTTTTTGGATGGAGAAATTTATCTAGTATCCTCTATCTCAAGTTAAAGCACTCCACGCGCCCTGCTTAAGGAACAGGACTGAGGAAACGCTCGGCCTGTAAATCCATAACATATACATCAAAACGTATGAAATGATAACAGATTAGGGTAAATTATAGTAGAATTAGGGTACACTTTCGAGGGAGCTTTACCTTGGAAGCATAGAGGGATTCTCTCAAAGCGGATTACAGAGAGAAGGAACCTAAAGGAGATGAATGAGCATATTTCTTGAGAATGTTTGGGAGCTTGCAGCAAATTCGCGGTACTCCAAATCCGGCGGGAGGTTTAAGGCTTGGTTCTTCGGTGAAATCAGACCGGTTTAAGGACGGTAGGGGTGTCAATTTCGGATCACAGGTCGGGTTCGGGTCGGGTTCGGAATTGACTCGACATTATTCAAGTTCGGGTCAACCCGATCCATTTTTGCAAACGGGTCAATTTTTCAGACCCGAACCTGGCCCTGCTTCAGATTCGGGTCAACCCGACCCGACCCATTTAAGGTTTTGGGACAGCGCGTCAAGCGGTGCCGGCGGCCGGCGGGGAAGCGGGAGCAAAGCAGTGCCGGCGATGCGCGGAGCAGCGAGGGAGCTAGCGCAAGGCAGGCAGGGCAGCAGTGTGCGGGGCAGCGGTGCGGTGCACAGGGCAGCGGGCGCAGGGCAGCGTGTGCGGGGCAGCGGGGTAGCTAGCGCGGGGCAGCGGGGTAGCGAGCGCGGGGCAGCTGGGTTTCCGAGTCATTCTCTGGTTCCCGGGTCAACCCGAACCTAACCTGGTTTTGCAAACGGGTCGGTTTTTAGGACACGAACCTAACCTGCTTCGGGTTCGGGTCAACCCAAACTCAAAATTTTCGGTTCGGGTCCAATGTTGACAGGTCTAAAGGATGGCTTGGTTCAAAGTTTAGCCCAACCGGGTTTAATTAAGCACCCGCATGCAGTAGTTAAATTATTACATCCGGTGTCCGAATGCGTTCAGCGATCAATAACAACGCGCCACATCACCTAAAACTTGATATTTTGGACTCGATATTGCTCAGTATACATTCGTACCGTTCGGTTTTTGACTGGATGTAATAATTTCTCGAATTGTTGAAAGGGTGTTTGGTAATTTATTTATTTAAGCATATTTGATTTGTGCTTTTTTTAAATAAATAAAAACTCTAACTTTTATGTGTGTTGGGCTTTTCCATTTTGTTACAGAATAAAAATTGTGTTAGAATACTTAATACAAATTATATCAAGATTTATTTGAAATTGGTTGAATTTATTTTTTTCCCATGTAGCATTAATTTTAAAATAAATATAATAATTTTTTAAGTCTACTCTCATATAATTTGATCAAGATATTATGACATAATTTTTATATTAAATAACCATAATAGTCATCACCGTCGCAGCCCTCCGTCGGCTGCCATATCCGACTACCAATCAACATTATTGCCTACTATTACTATCTTATACAATATGTAATAGATACAAAAATAACATATGAGGATGTTAAATATATTTTTATTTTATATCGAAGTATAAATAAAATAGGATAATAAAATATATCAAAATATGTACAAAACAAAAAATTATAGAAGTTCAATTTATTTAGATATTGAATGAAATTAAATGACATGATTATGGTCCATGATGATAGTCATTAAAAGAGAAACATAATATTAAGTTAAGTGTTGTAGAGATGAGGATGATTAGCTGGATGAGTGGCTTTACTCTCAGAGACAAGATATGAAATGAGCATAAGCATGAAAAGGTTGGAGTAGCTTCAGTGGAAAATAAGATTATAGAGAGCCGCCACCTTAGATAGTTTGGTCACATAAAACGGCTGCCTTTTGATGACCTGGTTAGAAAAATAGATGTATTAGATTTGGCTTAGGTTAAGAAAGGTAGATGTAGATATAAAAATATTTGGTTATAAAATATTATAAATAATCTTTCTTTTTTAGATTTAAATGAGAATTTGACTCTTAATATGACACAATGGAGAAAAAAAGATTAATGTAACCGACCCCACGTAGTGGTATGAGGCTTAATGTTGTTGTTGTATTGAATGAAATTAAATATAATTTAATAAGTTTCATCTCTAATTGAATATACTTGAATACTATCTTATTTTTTTTTTATTTATTTTCATGAATATATTTGTTCATTATTTGATGAGCTCTTTATTAATAATGAGAAATAATAATTTGATGATTACTTGTTAGCTTATTTAATTTATTTCCTTATATATTTTGAGATATTTAAATTATTTGTTGGTCTTGGGTGCTATTTTATGTATTTTGAGTGGAAATATAATTCTAAATTATGTGATGTTCAAGAATAAGCAAATTATTATATTATATATTCAATTTTATTTATTAATTATTTATATTTTAATATGAAAATATTTAAAAAATATTAAAATATTATAGCTTCAACTTTAATTCAATTAATATGTTTAAAATTTCGTTTTAGACAACTTTCTTACTGCTTTCAAAAATATATTTTTAATACAAAAATTTTCAATTCAAAAAAATTTTATACTAAAAATTTATTTAAAAAAAAACAGTTAAAAACTTTATTATTTAATGCTACAAGTACAATGGAGTGACAATTTGAATATCTAACTATCATATTATTCTTGACATAAATGACATTAGAGACAACTTCCTTACTATTTTATAAAGCAATTTTATAGTACAAAAATTTCTCGACGTTCAAATTTTTGTATAAAAATTTGTTTTAAAAATTAATAAGAAAATTATCCCAAACGAAACCTTAATATTAGTAATAATTTGTGTATTTGCAAGTCCCAATAAGTCCAAGAATACTATCTAGTTTTTCATGCCTATTTCTATATCTAGATGAATTCTCTCTTCAAACAACTTTATTTTGCCTATATATTTATTAAAATAAATGCAATGTAAAGTCAATGATGACGAGGGCCGAAGATCAATAATGAACAACAACGACAGCGTGATGTAAAAAGAATTCAACCAAAAATATATAAGTTTAAAATACATAAAAAAATATACAAAGTGAAAATAAATTCATCAAAATTTTATTCTATATTTCTTTTTCATAAAATAGAATGCACAAATTTCAGCAAAACAAACAGGTCCTTAATGATGCTCAAATCTTTTCTCCTTAAGAGGGCTTAGTCATTCTTTGGTCATCTCTATTGTTTCTATTTACCAAACAACCCTTCATAATAAATTTAAGATTAAATTAATCATCAACATATACAAAGGTAGTTCATCAACCCATAGGGCCAATGAAAGTGGCAAATAGGCAATGAGCTAAGCTCCATAGCCCATTGCTTATTAAGGCTTTGTTTGGGCCGGCTTTCTTACTAGTTCATAAAATAATTTTTTAATATAACAATTAAAATTTTTATGCTAAAAAGCTGCTTTAAGAAGCAGAAAAAAAGTCGTCCCAATTGTCATGACTACTAATATAATCAAATAAATACAGAGGGAATCATTACAATTCTAAGTGGCAGAATATATTCACAGGAAGCTAAATAAAAAACAATCAGAAGTACAGCATTGACAAAGATCCCTAGCATACATTTACAACTACAGAAGCTAAAAGAGCCCATAGCCCTACCCTACTTATTCTTTTCACAGAAGGGATTAGACTTAGACTTCATTTGGGGCGGCTTTCTCACTACTTCTTAAAGCAGCTTTTTAGTTCAAAATTTATAATTTTTGTACTAAAAAATTGTTTTATGAAGCAGTAAGAAAACTGTCCCAAACGAAGCCTTAATAGAACATCATCATAGACAATGGCAGATGAGAAAACTTGGCTTTCTCATCTCCTTCACACATCCAGTTAACAACGGGAAATAACGGTTGGAAAGAAAAAAAACAAACAAACAAACAAGCCAATCACAGAAGACCCCAATGAAGGCAAGGAAACTAATTAATTACCTTTCACAAGTTTCCATAATTTATGGTATAAAAGGAACTTGATTTGAATTGGAAGTGCTGCACCCTTCAGCCTGGTTTGCAGAATGATTGACTATAGCTCCACTACCTAGCAAAGCCATAATAAGACTACCACCATGAACCCTGCCTTCTGGAAGTGAAGCCATTCCATTTGTGGGATCACTGAACTTCCTCTGATCCAGGTTCCTCGAGGTCATAAGATTTGAATCCTTTTCAACAACAATTCCCTTCAACTTATCAGGTTTAGCTGATAAAGCTTTAGGAGCTCCGAGAACTCCTAGCGTCTCTCCACCATGAATCTGGTGGTCCTGCATCAGAGCAAGGTGAGCAGTACAAAGGCCAAGCTTTCCCCTGGCAAATTTACCGCAGCGAGGCCCGCTGGCATCTATATCTGGCCTGGCTTCACCCCACGAGCATCTTTTGCCACCTCCATGAGCCTTGCAGAAATCAGTGCTCCCCTGGGCACTCTTCACACAACCTTCATACTGGCATCGCCGGCCTCCACCATGACGAACACAGTAGTCCGTTCGACCTCTTGCGCTCTTAGTGCATTCCGGTGCAGCGCACCTCTTACCGCCACCATGGGCAACGCAGAGATCGGTCCCGCCGTGTACACTCTTAGTACACACACCACCACCTTGAAACAAGCATCGCTTCCCTCCGCCATGGCCTTTACAGAAGGGAGTGCTTCCTTCTGCGCCTTTGCTGCAGTCTGGAAAGCTGCAACGCTTTCCTCCACCGTGAGCTTTGCAATACATCGTGCTCCCCTGTGCACCTTTTGTGCATTCTGGGAATTGGCAACGTTTGCCTCCACCATGGGCAATGCATAAGCCAGACTGACCTTCCGCACTTTTTGTACATTTTTCCTTTTGACATCTCTTGCCACCTCCATGCCTGATGCATAATCCAGATTTTCCTCTCGCAGCTCGTGTGCAGCCATCTTTGCTGCAGCGGCGACCGCCACCATGCGCAATACAATAATCTGTGCGGCCTTCAGCACTTTTCATGCAACCAAGGAACTCGCAGCGACGACCACCTCCATGTGCCTTACAATATTTAGTCCTTCCTTCAGCTCCTTTCTGACAACCATCTTTCTGACATCTTTGACCTCCACCATGAGCTATGCAATGTCCAGAAGCACCCCTGGCTCCTTTCACACAATCTGGATACTGACAATATTTTGTACTACTGCTTTTATTTTGATTTTGAATGTTCACGGAAGTACAGTCAACTGAACTTTTTGGAGCTTCTGTGACAATTGATAACTGGCTTATATTTGGAAATCTGACTGATTTAGAAGATCCTGTGTTGTAACCATATGGAATTCGAATGCTGACATTTTTCCAGCACGATGAAACGACTCCATCATCAATCGCAGGCCCAGGAAAATTGACCGTTGAAGCCTCTATGCTAATTAGATGTTTTGCAGGGGCTTCATGTTCACTTGTAATAGAAGATGCGGATGCTCCAACAGATAAACTCAACTGAGTATCGATTATAGGATTTGTGGATACTGAATTTGTAGTGGTAACAGAACGGACCTTAGAAAAATTTGTATTTTCAGCACCGAGTTTAAGTTCGAAATTTAAATCTAGATCCATGGAACATTCTTCATCAGCAACATAAGCCGAAGAGTAAGTGCAAACAGTTCCTGAGCTCCTCTTACTGCTTTCTGAGGTACTTGTTGAACACTGTAAAACTGAAGCCCGTGGTACATGCCCAGGATCCCTACCTCCATTACTATCCTCCCACTTCCTCTTTGTTCCTTTCATGTTGAAACCAGGAACACTATAAGTGTCCAGTGAATCAAGCCGTAGTGTGGTATCTGCTTGGGAATCTAGCCTCTGATTAAAAATTGATCCCATTGTTAAAAAGGCTTATAGATGCATAAGATTCAAGTGTTTGTCACTCGCAGATGGGAAAGCTTCTTATCAAACCAGAGAATTACGGTCATATCTTATTTCAAACAAATCTTCATAGAAACAAAACAGTTAACGGACTTCAGGGAAAAAGATTGTCACTTGCGGATGGGGAGCCATTCAGAGTGTTTGCATCCTCCACTACCAAAACCTGCTGAATTATTAAGAAAACTTCAGAAATGATGCAAGTAGCTCCAGGCAAAGGTAGCAATTAATGGTTACTGATGTGTCGCAGATACTGAATTCATAAAAAAAAAAACTAAACAAGCCAATGTTTAAAGTCAACGAGGAAGAGTTAGCACATTCAGAAAATTCGAGAAAAGCAAATGATTTGCATGAAAACAAGCAGTTCTCCCATATACAAAAACTAAATTGAATAAATAATAAATAAACAGAGAAAAAAAAAACCAAATGCATAGAGACTGAGAAAACATAAGGATACTTAAGAAGCAATTAAATTGCATCTTAGGCTTCGTTTGGGACGACTTTTTTACTGCTTTCTAAAACGGAGTTTTAGTACAAAATTTTTTATTTTTATATTAAAACTCCGTTTTAGAAAGCAATAAAAAAGCCGTCCCAAACAAAGCCTTAGTTGCATACAGAAACATAATTTCAAGATTCAAATTAAGTTACTGGAAACTTAATGTGTGCATGCAATGACAGATCCTGACATGTATGATTAAAAGAGCAAGCTTCCACTATCACTGACAAATACTCTGACAGTAACAAAACCAAACACACAGCCACCGTTAATACTTAACAAACCTTTGATATCATAGCCCTACACGTGTACAGCCAAACTCTATATAAGCAATGTACTGCAATGAACAGTAACACAGGTCTTTACATTAATGTGAAATATTTCTGCTATTGTATCATTTCCTGTGTAGCTTTTTAGATCTGCTTACACAGTGCATAACAAGCACCGTCTTCATGGCATCAGAGCAGATGCAAGACAAAGCCCTCTTTATTATCGCAATGGCCCGTTCATTGTCCTCACAAGTAGCAGAGCACGCCGCTGACAACTCCACAGAACCCATACACATTCCCTCTTCCCTGAATCTAGTTCTTTCCAACATCAAAACCATTGTACCCATCTCCCTTTCTAATGACACTAACCTATGTAAGGGATCCCAGATTCTCAAGCAGCTGAGAGCAAATGGCTTCACCGGATACCTAGTATGTCCTAGATCATACTGATGTTTGACCTCCGTGTCTTCTACATCAATCCGATGACAGTACCGTTCCCAACCCCTACTACACCCAGTGGCTCCTTGTTGACCAAAATCTAGCAACATCTATATGCTCCACCATATCTGCCTCTGTACTACCCTATGTTCTTCATCTCAACGGCTGCTTCGAAATTTGGAGCACACTCGAACAACTTCAGGCCTCTAATCGCTTAAGAGTCATTCAATTGAAAAATGAGCTCCACAATATCTCCACGAAGAACCTCACCATGGCGCAATATCTCACATCAATCAAAACACTAATCGACAATATTGCAGCAGTTGGTTCCACAGTCGATCCTGAAGACATTATCCTTTACATACTCAATGGTTTACCGCCTTCCTACCAAGCATTTAAGACCTCTATTCGCACAAAACTGACACCAGTCAGTCTGTACAATCTCTATTCTCTACTCATCAATGAAGAAATTAATCTAGCTGTCGAATCTTTACGAAAATACCAATCGGCTGATCCACACACAACCCTGTATGCATTTTGAGGTCGAGGTCGCAGAGGCAAAGGACGATTCTCTACCAGCTCATCCATTGTCAGTCTCTCCAATCTCTCTTCCACAACTATCTGCCAAATCTACACTAAGCGTGGCCACTCAGCACAACAATGCTGGCACCGTCTCAACGTCAACAACACTCGCAACTCCTCGAAGGCATCATCCAAGGCTCTGGTTGCAAATGCTTCATCCCCCATCACTCGACTGGTACATTAAATCTGATATCATCACATCTGACTCACTCATAGGACAATATCGCGCAACCAACTCAATACCAAGGAGCGGACAGCATCACTGTTGGCCATAAATACTAATATTCAAAGAAGACTTCTAAATCGTTGATCGACCTTGAAAATTTTCTAAGATATTAAGATTGCAATTTTAAATCTTACTATATATCTTTGTTAATATTGATTAAAGGCATTAACCTATACGTGATGAGTACATCAGATTTCGACACGTGTACCATCGGAGAAATCGTAGATCGACAGCTACGATTCGGAGTCTATATCTTTGATTTATTTTCATGTATTTTTCTATTTTGATATTTTCAGTTTACTAGTTTACCCCTATGGATGTTGAGTCCTTGTTGTAGCCCTTGGGGCATATGAGTCTTTTGTGTTTGTCTTTTGTTGAGACCTATATATAGAGGTCCTTATCTTTGTATGAGGTTAATGTTGAATGAATAAAATTTCAGATTTTGAGTTCTTGATTGTGAGAGCTTGAGAGGTGAGAAGTAGCCTAGGAGAGGCTCAACGAAATACCCAACAACCCCCTTTGTGGGAGTTCTTGGTTCCTATCATCTTCTTCCACTTCTTCCTTCTCCCCTAGCCGCCGGCTCCCCAAAACCAACCACCACCTGACCGGACAGCAACCCGCCCCCTCCACTTTCCGTTAATCACTAGATCCCGCCCCTCCCACCTTCAGTCCGGCCCTACTTCCCCCACCACCCCCCGCCGAAGCCAAGACCCGAAGCCGCCGGCCCCCTTAGAACCCCCACCCGCCAGCCAACCAAAATCAAACCTTGGAATTTGATTTTCAAATTCAATTAGGCTTTCATTACTTTCCAAATTCGTTCCTTTGTCATTTAGGAAGTTTTATATTTGAAATTCAATTTGAAATTTGAATTTTAAATCCCTCCTTAAATGACAAAACCCAATTAGGAAACTCTTCATATCTAATCAAATATGAATTTAATTCAGAATTTGATTTATTTATTTATTCAATCACATGGGCCCCACTCACATTGAATTTAGACACAAAAATAAATCCCCATAGGGCCGGCCCCTCTTTCCTCCCTCCCTCTCTCCACTTTGCCACCTAAGCAACAATTAATTTCCCCCTAAATCCCTCTAGTAACCGCCGGCCCCATTACTCCCTTAATTGGGTTGATTTGAATTTCAAATTAGCCCTCCCCCTTTAATGAAAATCTGAAATTAAACTTCAGATTTTCCCTCTCATCTCCTTTCCCCCAAACTACTTGATTCAACCAAAAGAAACCCTAACCCTAGCCGCCCCCTCACCCTCTCAAGTCATCTCCCATCATCCCCTCCCTTTCTCCTCACCAATCTCAAGTGTGCTCTTCCCCAACCATCGCCACCACTATGCATGGCCGATCCGGAAGTCGACCATGATTTCTTATTTGATGATCAAGGACGAACCAACATCCTTGAATCTCCTTTTTTTGACGTGAACCTAGACGTGGATTCTTCTGTGGAGGATTACTTACATCGCATCCTGTTTACACTAGTACCTTCCATCGAGGGGCACATTCTTCCCGGACGTTGGATGTTCACTAGTCATCCCGTGGATTCCCCGTCACCGGCTACTTCCCCAACGAACTATACTTTGGGCACCATTTGTCTCTTAGTGGCATTGCTCGATTTGCTCTCAATCTTCCTTCGTTTAGGCCCCAGTGTCAAAAGCGTGAGCGAGGGATCCAAGGTGAAGAGTTCTATTTGTTACATTATTGTTTTTGCCATAACATTACTCTCTCTATTTTTATGTTGTTAACTTGATAGCATCCCGTTAATCTAGTTGTAACTACATGCTTTGCATAGTCTCTAATTGATAATTCCGAAAACCTAACATGGGTAAGCGCTAAATCTATAACTAGCAAAGTTTTAATAATCTTATTAAAATCTCCAAACAATTCTTGTTCCGTTGCAGGGTTTCACATCAATACGATTTTAAATTGCATTATTAATTAATTCTTTTTATTGACCTGAATAATATCCTACATATACATGATGATGCAACTAGCTTAAACCCTAATATACAAGATGACTAGTTATGATTTCATAATGCAACAAACATAAAGTGTAGTGGGATTACATTTAAAGAAAATTTGAGGATTTACACATCACCCGTTACCAATTAACCAACAACTCACTTTCTTCAAATCAAAATGAAAAGTAATATCCTTCGAGCTCATATAATAATGAAATGATTGTAAATTTTTTAGAATTTTAGAAGAATTTTGAAACACGTAAAATTAGTAAGAAAAAAATTAATCTCAAAAAAAAAAAATCAAGCATATCATTTTTTGACCAAAATCAAGAACACCGAGTTGTTGTTCCTTCTTTGAGGCAATCCTACCCCTAACGAATAGCTACACGACTTTCCCTAGTTTCCTTCTTTGAGACTAGAAAGCAATCTGGGCAAAAAAAAAGCGATGATATTGCTCCATTCACTAATGAGGTTATCAAGGCTTAAGTTAGATCATCTTGCTTAAAGAGCACATTTCAATTTAGATTCTTTGGGTAGAGCTACATGTAGGTAAATAACACCTAAACTAAAAATATTTAAAATCAAGAATGAGTGGTTGCTTGCCTACTTCCAGCTTTGCTTTATGTGGGTAGAGTGTGGAATGGGTATGCAAAACCTAAGTCAAAACCCATTTATAGATTCCCACTGGAGATTCATCTATCTATTTCAACTCAAACTAGGTCCAAGATCTTTTACCCTGAATAGCTCCCTAAGGATAAAACATAATTCGCATAAACAAAACTTAAACCTAAATCTCAAGTTTTCATTGTGTTGTCCCTACTTTGTAGACATCTCAACTAGACCAATAGAGCTGAATTCAAGTTACTAAGATTAAGATTGGCCCGATATCAACTATCCTCAACTTCAAACCTATTTTGAAGAAAATCAAATCTTTCCCAAAGAAGTTTGGGTTAATTAATATCTACCAAAGCAATCTTACTTACTTAATAATGCCTACCCTAAAGATAATCAAGCCTTCCACAAAGAGTTTGATGTTAAAGAGCAAAAAAATTCATGTAGCCGACCCCACATAATAGGATAAAATCTTGATGTTGTCGTTATTGTTGTTGTAAATAAAGATATCAATGCTAACACTGAAATAGAAATTGAATTGGCTGCAACTTCTTCACAATAATTCAAAAAAAAATGAAGTGGGATTGCAACATTGCAAAATTTTAAAGATAATTTAATTATAATGAATTATTTAGTTGCATTATTAAACTATTAAAATTTTATTTTATTTTAAGTTATATTAAATACAATGTTCATTAATATATAGAGTAAAAAAATTATAGTGACTGAAAAAGATTTTGAAGATGACGATGAGACCAAATTAGAAGATAATAGAATTGTTACATGTAATGATTCTTTTGAAAATGTTGAAAGTGAAGAAGAGGATGCTGGGAATCTTAATCCTCATCACATTAAGATTTTCAACGAGTCTTATTCGAAGCTTATTTCACACTTTCACTTTAGAGATTTATTTATTTTTTCTTCTTATATGATTTTGTGATTTATGATGATGAATTATGTTAGTTTATCTACAATTTATGGCATATTTACAAATTATTTTTAATTTTATGATCTTTTAAATATTTTTGTTTGAGGCATATGTCTTGATCCTCCTCAAGCCTTAGGCCTCACCTCACTAAAATAGTATACCTTCACTCTCAATTTTTCCTTTTTAAATCTTGGTTACGAAGATGAGATTCAAGCTTTGTGGATAGTAGAGTCAGGATGGCATTATATTTGCTTGAAAACAATATTCTTGATTTCGAAGCTACTCAATTCTCTAGTTAGAATCTTCTTGAATCTTCCTAACAACTCTTATAAGATCCTCTCAAACTCACTAACTCTTCTTGGCATTTAAAATTTACTCTCGGCAACATACCAATCCACTCAAGATTCTGCGTGACAACATTGTAGACCCCTAAGAATCTCCCTTAGTAACTTCCCAGTCTTCTTAGTATGTCTTTCGTGCATCTTCTTAACAAGTTAATTGATTTCCTAATCACACACCCACATATGCATACGCACGCATATGCATATGAAAAGACTACTATCCTTCTACATGAGCAAAAACTATTTTCCATGAGCTTTTTTTTCACTCATGCAATGATGACAGCTTACATAAAATTACAAGATAATTTAGTTATGCATCAAGCATATGAATGTAACACTATGATGGATATTCTACATGGTGAGACAAACAAATTCGTTCATTTAATGGAGCACTCAAATAAAATGAAAATTTTTAAGCATGTATGAACTCACATATGCAATATTTTGAACTTTCAATGGCTTTCATTACCAAAATTTATATATAGTTAGGGGTGCAATTTTGGGTCATGGGTCGGGTTTGGGTTGAACCTGAAACTGACCTCGCATTATTCGGGTCAACCCAACCCCGACCCCGACCCGTTTTTGAAACGGGTTAGTTTTTCTGACCTGAACACGACCCACTTCGGGCCCGGGTCAAACCGACACAACCCAAATTACCCGGGACCAACAAAATATTGCTAGTTTTCAAGTCATAAAATGAGTCAATCTCTGATTTTCGAGTAAAAAATGAGTCATTCTTGGGTTTCTGGATAAAAAATGGTCAATTTTGGGTTTATGGGTCAACCCAAACGCGACCCGTTTCAAGTTCGGGTTGACCATAACCTGGAAATTTTGAGTCTGATTCGTTTCGATTTTTCGGGTCATGTCAAGTATTGACACCCCTATATATAGTAATAGTTTTAAAGACAAGTCATTATTTTTTAATCATGTTTGCTTAATAGGTCAAATATTTAAGAAAATTGATCGAATTAAATCATCAAGTAGTTCTTACGTTGTAAAATCAATATGAATATTTTGGTTCTTATTCTTGAAGGTTATGAGAAAGAAGACAATAAAAAGACAGTACATAATATATACTATGCATATATAATGCTCATTTCTAATATCTAGGAATAACCAAACAACAACAACAACATCAAGCCTTTGTCCCACTAAGTAGGTTGGCTACATGAATCCTTTTTCGTCATTGTGTCCTGTTAAAAGTCAATTTCTCATTTAAATTTAATAAAGAAAGATCATTTCTAATACTTTCTAACCAAGTCTTTTTAGGTCTACCTCTACCTTTCCTAACATAAGACAAATCTAAAACCTCAACTTTCCTAACCGGGTCAATGGAAGGCCTCTGTTTAATGTGACCAAACCATCTAAGGCGACTCTCTCTAATCTTATCTTCCACTGGAGCTACTCCAACCTTTCCACGAATATGGTCATTTCATATCCTATCTCTAACGGTAAAGCCACTCATCCACCTGAGCATCCTCATCTCTGCAGCACTTAACTTAGTTTTATGCTTCTCTTCTAATGGCCAACATTCGGCACCATAAAGCATTGCCGGTCTCACCACCATCTTATAGGAATAACCAAAGCAACTGAAAATTATGAAAGACAGATTAATCAAATCAGAGCCCATTGCAGGACTTTGGCAAACCTCAACGAACTTCTTTATTGTAAGAAAAGCTGAAGCTCCAGAGGAAAAATCGTACCCAAATATCAGAAAAAGAAAAAAAAAACTTTCTCGACCTTCACCCAGTATAATTAAATCAGTAAGCAGAAAGAACCCGGATTTTAGAAACACTACACGTGCAACAAAAAGACAGAAAAATGTTAACCGATCATCCAAATCTTTTCCTCTCCTTCTATGCTAATTGAATGGCAGCAAAATCTATCCAATGCAATCACCAAGGAAACGGGTCAAAAAGCCTTTTTTTCCTACAGGAACTAAAATTCGCGCGGAGAAAGAGAAACCGAGAGCCCATCGAAAGGCACCAAATACACCGAGTAGGCAGAGTAATACCTCTAACCGTTGCCCTCCAAACAGGAAATATCCTGAGCCCGGCGGCGTGGATATCTAGGGTTTCTCCATGCCCCTGCTGTAAGAGAGAGAGAGAGAGAGAGAGAGAGAGAGAGAGAGTTAAGCAACAGCTAGCACCGGCGGACATGGACATAAAAGAGACGAAATACAACTAGTGCGTTAGCAGCTCTGTGCGCTAAGGATAGCCGTTGATGTGCGGGGACGGTGGATAAACGAGAGCGCGTATAAATTTGTATGCGTACAACCTTTGAGTTCTATGCGGGATGGAAAAGAAGGCACGAGTGCCACGTCATTGGCGTTAGAGTCCTTTTCCACCGTGCACTGTTTCTACGCTACGCTCGGGCCGGTCGGCAGTCTGCCCTTTTTTATTTTTTTAAATATTTTGTCGGTCCAAGTGGTCAAATATGAGCAATATGATAATATAGAATAAAGCGGCAGAAATTAATAAATCAATTATATTATATGTATGTGATATAACAAAAATAATAAAAATTATCAATTAAAAAAGATAGAGGCTCAACAAATGAACTAAATATCAATTTAATAATCTAATAATAGGTTTCATAAAACGTGGAAAATGAATATTAAAAAAGTAAGGCAAATTAGGAATTCATGTGGAAATAAAGATTGTAAATTTCTATAAAAATTTCATGCTTGAATTTTTATTTCATAAATTTGAGCCTGATATAAAGTAACAAATGACTCATAGTGCAATGTTGAGATTCAACTGTAAGCAAAAGCAAGGAATTTGTAATGAAATTATGGAGCATTGGTGGAATTAGGCTCTTGATGCATCGTACAGTGTAACAACATGCAAAAATACACCCTTACGGACTAAATACTAAAGAAAGCAGTGACACATATGAGAAAAATGAGCCAACTAGATATATATATATATATATATATATATATATATATATATATGCAAAATTATATATATATGCATGAGTCCCGATGAGCATGATATAAGCACGTATGTGACGTATGAAGATGTTGTGCAGATCCAAAAAGTGAATTTAAGTTCGAGCTCGATCCTTCTATATGGATATATATATATATATATATATATATATATATATAAGAGTCAACACGGTTCAAGCTGTCAAACAACTATACGTGCACGATATTGACTAGGATATATGTTTCATGCATTCATACTAGACTTTCAAGATCTATTACAAAGAAATTCACTAATAAAAGCATAAAGATGATAACGAATCTAATCCTTTGTCAGCAAGTAGATATAATTGACAAGGTTCAACTGACAGAAAAAAATGCACATAAATACCATGATAATGGTCGTGTTAACTGAAAATCTAATCCGGAGTGGACCACAAACATAAAAAAATGCCTCCCAAACTCCCAAATGCCCATAAAATTTTCAAAATCCAAAATTGTCAAAATTCAAGATATTTAATTTTAAATTAACTATTAAACACTTAAAGCCAAATTCATTCACCCTATGTAATAGTTTGTCGAGGTGAAAAAATTTTAAAAATTACTTCAGTTCATGAAGATTTTAACACTGTTGTTGCCAGGCCCTAAGTCCTGGTTGAGAAAAGTGAAGGGTTGCGTTAGGTAGTCGACAGCCAGCGTAAAACTTATCGAATAATAATGACATGAATCCTTTAAAAAATTATATTAATACTAGGGCATCCCCAGCTGGAAACGACGGGTTGTATGGCCTGAATACAGTGACAAGTGTGCAAAGGCCGCTGCATCTGTATCAGGGTGTAGTGTTAAATAGGCAAAAGTTCCCACATCAAGGATAGATGTGGGCAAAGAAGCTAGTCCATGGAACTAAAATTAGGATAAGAACTTGGAATATAGACTCCCTTATAGACAAATTAATGGAATTAATAGATATTATGATTCATAGAAAGTTAAAATATTTTGTGCATTTAGGAAACTAAATGGGTTGGAGAGAATGCTAAGAAAATTGATCATTTAAGATTTAAACTTTGGTATTCGGGTAGGAGTCGTACTAGAAATGACGTAGGTGTTATTATATATAAGAGTTTGAAGGATAATATTATAAAAATTAATATGATTGGAGATAGAATTATAGCTTTAAATATTATTGTTGATGTTAAGATTGTTAATATTATAAGTGTTTATGCTCCTCTAGTAGGTTTGCATATGAGCTCTAAATTAAATTTTTTGAATGACTTAGAAGAATTAATACAAAAGATATCTCTTGAAGAAAGAGTTTTTATTGGAGGAGATTTAAATGGACATGTTGGTTGAGAAGTAGATGATTTTAAAAACATTCACTGTGGCCATGGGTTTTGAATGACAAATGAAGGTGACAAGATCATATTAGATTTTTGTTTAGCTTGTGATTTTTTAATTGCTAATACTTTATTTAAGAAAATGAATGAGCATCTCATCACTTATAAAAATGGATATAGTATAACTCAGATTGACTATTTTCTTATAAAAAATTAGATCATTTAGATTGCAAAGATTGTAAAGTTATTATGAGTAAAAATTTATGTATTCAACATCAATTATTAGTTTTGAATTTTAAGATAAATGGACAAAAAATAAAAAATAAAGTAAAATAATTTTTTAGGATTAGATGGGGTCATTTAAAGAATATTAACAAAAATATTTTTGAGAGTAAGATTTTAGATCTTAAGAATTTGTCTGTGCATGAGGATGTTAATTTTATATGGGAAAAAGTGGCTAGTGATATTAAGAATATTGCAAAAGATGTGCTTGGAGTATCAAAAGGAAAAGCTTCTAATAGTAAAAATAGTTGGTGGTGGAATGCAAATGTGCAAGAAAAGATTAAAAATAAGAATATTTGTTATAAAAATTAGTTTAATTTAAAAATTCTAATAATTGGAAAAGATATAAAGAGACTCTTAAGGAATCTAAGAAAGCAATATGCGATGCAAAGATCTTAGCTTTTAGTGATTTATATAATAGATTAGATACTAAGGAGGGAGAAAAATATATGTATAAGTTAGCCAAACAAAGAGATATGAGTAGTAAGAATTTAGTTCAAGTGAAGTGTATTAAGGATGAAGATAAAAAATATTTTTCTTAGAATATGTTATTCAACAAAAGTGGATGAGATATTTTGCTAAACTTTTTAATAAAGATTGTGAAAATAAGATTGATTGTAGTAATCTTAACACCCTAAGTAAAAATAAAGTTTTTTGTTTTTATCGACGTATTAGTAGAACCAAAGTTAGAGAGGCTTTAAAGAAAATAGAGGGTGAAAAAGCTGTTGAACCTGATGATATTCCAAAAGAGGTGTGAAAATACTTAGGAGATGAAGGAATTTCTTGGCTTACTAAACCTTTTTATTACTATTTTGAAGACTATAAAGATGCCAGATGAGTGGAGAATGAGTGTGTTAATCTTTTTTTTAAGAATAAAGGTGATGCATAAGATTGTGCAAATTATAGATGAATTAAGTTAATGTGTCATACTTTAAAACTTTGAGAGCGAGTTATGGAGCAAAGGTTGTGGCGTGATACTAATGTTTCTCAAAATCAATTTGGATTCATGCCGGGTAGGTCGACTATGGAAGCCATACGTTTATTAAGAGGTTTGATGGAGAAATATAGAGAAAATAAGGAGGATTTACATATGATATTTATTGATTTAGAAGAGAAGTGCTATGGAGAGTTCTCGAAAAGAAAGGAGTTAATAACGCTTATATTCAAATCATTAAAAATATGTATACAGGAGCTATTACTTGTGTTCAAACAAACACAAGGTGGTTTGACCAAGTATTTTCCTATTTCGGCTGTGTTACATCAAGGATCAGCCTTAAGCCCATATCTTTTTGCTTTAGTCTTGGATGTTCTCAATAGACATTTGAAAGAGGATGTACCTTGGTGTATGCTTTTTGCTAATGATATTCTTCTTATTGATAAGGCTAGAGAGGGAGTTGAAGGTAAACTTGAATTATGGAGGTAAACCTTAGAGTCTAAAGGTTTTCGCTTGAGTAGATCTAAAACGGAATATATGGAGTGTAATTTTAGTAGTAATAGACCTAGTGAGGGGATTGTGACTTTGGGTGATCAAGTCATTAATAAGAGTATACGTTTTAGATATCTTAGATATATTATTCATAGTGATGGTGAAATAGATGGGGATATTATCAGCAGAATTCAAATTGGATGGTTGAAGTGGAGGAATGCATCTGGCTTGTTGTGTGATAGAAAAGTATCCCTCAAACTTAAGGGAAAGTTTTATAAGATGGTGGTGAGGCCTGCAATGCTTTATGGCGCCAAATGTTGGTCATTAAAAAAGAAGCATAATATTATATTAAGTGTGGCAGAGATGAGGATGCTCATGTGGATGAGTGGCTTTACCCTTAGAGATAGGATACGAAATGAGCATATACGTGAAAAGATTGGAGTAGCTCCAGTAGAAGATAAGATTAGAGAGAGTCGCCTTAGATGGTTTGGTCATATAAAATGGCTGCCTCCTGATGATTTGGTTAATTAGGAGAGTAGAGGTATTAGATTTGACTTATGTTAAGAAAGGTAGAGGCAGACCTAAAAAGATTTGGTTAGAAAATATTAGGAATGACCTTTCCTTATTAGATTTAAATGAGAATTTGACTTTTAATAAGACACAATGGAGAAAAAGGATTCATGTAGCTGACCCCACGTAGTGGGATAAAGGCTTGATGTTGTTGTCTTCAGCTGATGAAGAGTTAATTTCTGGTCGATAATATCATTATAATTCATTCTCAATCTATCTTTTGTCAGAACGGACGTAGCATATGTCCTCTAATTAACCAGTTGTTTCACTGTCAAATGGCACAACACCGACGGTTTTGCCCGCTAAGTGACATCACAGGTAATGGGCAGAGCCCGCATGTTCCCCAATGGCTTCAAATTCTTGAGATATGAATCAATATAATATAATCGATAGGGCACAAAGCTCTATGTTAGCTAAGGTGGATTGAAATTTGTCCCTTTAGAAAAATATTCACCATAGATCTATAAGGTACCCTTGAACGAAGCAACCCATGCATGGTTTACCGACGATGTCTGGCGGTAGTTCGACGACACGCCGACTGTCACACCGCCGGCAATTCCTTCGGTTGTGACCGCCGGTACGTTTCCCGGCGGTCTACAGGCGGTCGAACGACGGTATTTTTACCGGCGGTCAGACGACCGGGGAGCTGCCGGTAAAAACACCGGCGGTACAAACTGCCGGAACACCGTCAGTGAAAAAAACCGCTGGAAAAACATCGCCAGTGACGGTTTCCGGGGCCGTTTTTTTTGGTGGTTTAAAAACCGCCGAAAAGCCGCCGATTTTTTATACAACCGGCGGAAAACTTGAGTAAACCACCGACAAAAACCGTCTGTAATAAGTGATTTTCATGTAGTGATAGCTACCGACAAAGATCCTTCTATCAGGTTGGGTCGACTACCTCCTCTAACTAAGTTGACTAGGGATCACGATGGCCCAAGATGATAGAACCATAGAATCTTGATCAGGTTCGTCATCACTCCCCCACCATCCCCTTTAAGTGCAAGGTGGTAAATTTTTAATTTTTTATATGAAATCTTAAATACCAAATCTTATATATATATATATATATATATAAAATATATATATATATATATATATATATATATATATATATATATATATATATATATATAGAGAGAGAGAGAGAGAGAGAGAGAGAGAGAGAGAGAGAGAGAGAGAGAGAGAGAGAGAGAGATTTCATAAAACAAGTTAAGTCAGTAGTCAATACATCTTACGCTAACAACTTCTCAGATTAGCACATCATAGTCACTTAACATAAAAGTTTTTGTACTCAATCGTACATGCCATTTTAATGATGTTCAAGAGATAAGGGATATTGATTTTACTTCTAAATATCATAAGATCAAAATCTACATGGGAGTAGAATGATGATTCTCCTAACCAGTGAGAAAAAAAACCATCATTTAATGGATAAAATTGCCTTATTTGAAGATAAAGAAGATAATAAGAAGTATTTTCTTAATAATGTGGGACAGCTACTACACACATCATTTTCAATTCCTTCTTGATCCATCAATAATTCCTTAGTTACATATAAATCATGGCTAGAGGCACAAACCAGAATCAAGTTTAAGAATCTCATAATAAATAGAGCTTTGTCTCTAAAAATCTCTCTTGATGATGATGATATCTGTAGCTCTTATTCAGATGAACACAATGATTTCTATTATCATTCTTCTTTTGTCATTAGTTCAGAAGATCGTAAATATCTGATTACTTCAATTTATTTTTCTTTCCGAAAAGAAATCATAGATCAATCACAACTTCTATACTAACCTTACGTCTAATGATTGATTTCAAGCATGTTTTGATCGTCTCAGATAAGCAACTTGCAGGAAAAAACTGTTTCTGTATATTTTTATAAGTTTTCTTAGCAGAATTTGAAGAGAAATGCTAAAAAAAAAGCATTTAAATATATACTGCAAGCAAAACCAATAAACTAGCTTTATAAGCATTTTGCCTGTTTCTATTTTTATTTGAATGTAATTCGTTTGAGTAGTTACCCTGTAATTTTGACCTTATTTCTTCTTATCTTGACATTAGAATATCAGAATCTCTTGATGCAATTTATTTCAAATAAAATACTACCATGAAAGCAAAGTTAACGGCCTACAATGAGCAAGGTCTTCTACATTCCAAGAGCAAAGACATGAGAAGAGGAAGAAGGAAGAACCGAGGAAAGTTAATTTGTGAGGGAAGCATCCTAGTAACTTCTGGTAATATTCTTAATTGATAATAAAGTACAGACATGTCCACAAGTGGTGCAAGCAACTTTAGTCAAGTTTGTATACTTCTGTAGTCAACTGAGTGACTTCCAAATTGAAGGTGCAAATTATTTCCTTGTTCTAATTTAATTTAATGTAGGAGGTGAAGAGTTAGGTAAGAGTTTGATTTTTGGGAATTTCTTAATAGGAGCTTCTGATCAACCATTGGATAATGCATCATACCGTTTGTGTTCTATAGGGTTCTATATTGGATCCAAATTTATTTGTACATAACACCCGAACTTACTGTAGACCAAATTTGTGAGCGGACACCCTAAAACCTGTGTGAGAATGGAGAAAAAGTGGCATGCTAGAGAAAAACTATAGTAAGTGTTCAAGAGGCTCATAATCAGTCAAAAAAAGATCCAATAGATTCCAAAGATAAAAAAGATCTAAAAGATGCAAAATGGTCATATGTACCATTTATTTGTTGAATTTAGGGGGCTACATGAAAGGTTATACCCATAAAAAAAATAAAAGAGTACAATGCTATATAGATTACTCTAGACATGTGTCACCTTCAGTTTTGTTCAGGGAAAGCAGGGGCTACAAATCTTTGATGATTTGTCAATTGGTGAGCTCAGTAATGTCGTGTGTGTATTGATGAGTTTAGTATCAAGTGTGTATGTGTAATTAGACCATGAGCGATCGAGTATTGAGCAAGGAGTGCTTGATGGCCAAATGATGTTTGACAGATGCTCAAAACTTATGCTAAGCTTTGGATTATCTCGAAAATAATGCGAATAAACTGAGGTTGCTGAGAAAATAAACTCAGTGGTTAGCTGGTCACAGTAGACTGAGCTTAGGGCTCTCTAGGTAGGTGCTTTTCTATCGTTGCGCTTGGATGTGTGGATGAGGGCACTTGCCCTGGGCAAGGACGAGTTGTTGTGACAACTAGGTGAATTGCTTCCATGTGGTAAGAGACCAATTACTTGGTTGATGGGATCCTCCGTTGCCCCAGAGATCGGGAGACCATCCTCTGTAGGCCCAACTGAGTGAGACTTAAGCTTTGTTTGTTTGAGCGTTTTTTTGCCTTTTCCGTTTTTGAAAACGGAGTAATTTTTTTTTGTGTTGTTTGGTTCGTTAAATCACGTTCCCAATAACTCCTTTTTTTCATTTTTTCTGCAGTTTTGAAAAAGCTTTTTATATATGCTTCTCCGTTAGAAAACTTCATTTTCTGAACTAATGTTTTTTAAAACTGTCTTTTACAAAAGCATAAAAAAAACAAACGAAGCCTTAACGTTCCTTGGGTGAGTTTCTCTATGGGGCCCACCGGATGCTAGTTTTCTCCATGTAACCTACCAATTACCTGCTAGATAGTTGTGAAGACAAATGCGAGTATACATCCTATATCTTGATTATGTGCTGTCAAGCATGCCGTAGTTTTCTTTCTTAAACGTTGAGTAATTTCTATAGAAACTATAAGCTAATTAGACATCCAAATATTAATGCAGTATCTATAGTTCCATGAAAAGAATCTAAGGACTAACTTTTACTTGTCATCAGTACATCCTGAAATGTATAGTCCAGACTTTAGCAGTGGGCTTGGTAACATGAGGCTGGCCTTTGACACAATGGTTGGGATTTCTTATGTCACATTGAAGTTGGGTAAAGCTGTGCTTACATTAACCCTACTTAGAACTCACAGTAGTGAGAGTTTTATAGAGTGTATAAGTTTGTATGGTGTAAATGTTAGAGATATTAAACTAGCTAAACATGAAAAATTTGAAGCTTAAATTTTAAACAACTCAAAAGTTATAATTAACCTGAGCTTTTTCTTTCTGTCGCCTTCAAAATTGCTTTCTTTTCATTCAAATTATGCTGAAACAGCAAAGAAGCTAGACCAAATATTTCTGAAAATATGATCATACAATATGTATTTGGAGTTCTGCACTGTCATTTGCATTATCGGTAACAAAATTATTTGCCATATAAAGTTGGATTGGAGATCACAATCATCATCATCAAACAACAATATCAGAAGTTTGCCCACTTTTTTACTTTAAATAATGAAACTGACAGTACAAAGTTTGTCAAAAATCTATAGGAAATTTTTTTTTTGTCCAACTTATTTTTTTCCCTTAAACAGTATAGAAATACTATTATTTCAAGTACTAAATTAAGGCAAAACATTTGATTGGAGTGCTGCTAAGGCTTCCTTTGGGGCGGCTTTTTTAATGCTTTCTAAAACAGCTTTTTCGTATGAAAATTTTTAATTAAAAAATTTTTTGTATTCAGAAGCTATTTTAGAAAGTAGTTAAAAAATCAACTCAAATGAAACCTAAATTTAACATTCATTTCGTTAGTTCTTTTCATTTTGAAAAGCGTTTCAATAATAAAACAATATGGGAAAAGAAGTTTTTTTTTTTTAAGAGTTAAATTGTACTTCACTCCTATTTTTGCCTTTGATTAAAGAAATATAATCAATGAAAAATTACTATTCTGTTTCACTTAGATATAATTTAAGAATAACAAAGTGAGAAGAGATTTAATAACTTCATATAAATATATATCACTCGCATAACAGCATGTTAACTTCGTGTTTATTTTTTAGAATATATATATCAAGGAACAAAAAAAAAATTTAAATATCAAAGGAGATCATTCAGATATGAAAGGATGAGTATTTGATTCAAAAGAACCAACTTAAGAGGATTTGACCCTAAGAAAATTAGGATGCCTAGAAGGAACTCTAAATTAATGTTGGGCTTTACATTTTAAGAATATGATTATATTTAATTCTATATTAGAGTTAATTTTTTTTAATGAGACTATGATGTTTACACTCTTTTCATAATGACGACGACTTCATTAGAGAATTGATCGAAGAAAGAGTACTAGAACATCACTAAGTGGCATTGGTTCTGAGCCTAAATCTATAGTAAGGACTTAACTTACCACTATAATACAATCTTTTTTCTAATCTAATATAGGCGACAAGAATAATACTTACAACTCAAACCTTTATTAAAAGCCAACGAAGCCAATGACATGGTCATACAAGCTGCCTAATGCTTACGACTCGACCCCTCACTAAAGGCTAACAAAACCTACATGGTCATACAAAGCTACCTAGAAAGAACATCTATCTAAGACAATTACGGCAAACTCATACGCACATCACATATACAAGACTCTCTGCTAACAAACCAAGATGAGGTGCATGATTCAAGTGAACTTACTCAACCAAACAACAGGATTGACTCCAACGTATTTAAAAACAAAGATTTTTAGACGATCAGATAAAAAACTACTTACCCCCATGACCCATTGTCCCATCTACTATTTATAAAATAGAAATAAACAATCAAAATCTGTAGCTGCTGTAGTAGTTGGAAAAGTGTTTTAGTGTTGATATTATAAATAATTTGAAGAACCAAAAGGAACAAAAATTCCTTTATTCGCACATCCAACCATTGCAACAGCGATAAGTTACTAAGTAACAAATGAGGCATGAATAAAATAATAAAGATAAGATAACCCAAAATGGACACAGCATGGGTTAATATTTGCTGTGCTGCTCCTCCTATAGTTTTAAAATAAGAGAAATAAGAAAGAAAAAATAGTTTAATAAGCTCATATGATTGAGTATCCCAGAATTTTAACTCATCGAGATATATATGTTCTTGGACTGCGAGTGAGATAGTGTATTACTCGATCTCTTGATTAAATATTTTGAACTGATGCTTTGTCGATCATGGCAGTCCGATCTGTGCTGTTTATAGGGATACAGATTTGCTTAATTGGTATGAAGAACACCTATAATTGATATAATGAATGAGAAATTGAGTACATCGATTTGTTGGAAGCTATTATACGCCCATTTATTATCAGATAGATGAGTCAAATAGATGTAGTAACAAAATTCAAACAGTTGCTCTCATGCTGAGGTTTTAAGTTTCTTGAGTGAAAATGAGAAGATTTAGGTTTCGTTTAGGACAATTTCTTTACTACTTTTCATAACAAATTTTAATAAAAAATTCTTGAAAACATCATATAATAATAGATAAAAGTTGTCTCAAACGAAGACAACCACTAAGATCATCTATAATTTGGGAAAAATTATTATGTGCGGACGTCAAATACGTCTGGAGGCCAATCCGGAAGCTCCATACATGTCACCGAATACATAGTGCATTGGGTGATATGTTTCATTCAGATTAGCCTCGGAACACGTTTAATTCTGTGTCCACACGTAATAATCTCTCCTAATTTGAGCCTGTAATTTGATTTAAGACATAAGTGAGATTAGTGCAGATAATTTAACTGCAATTAGGTTATTCGATCTCTATCATAGTTGAGCAAGATTTGAAAACTTTCATCAATGTGAAGAGTTTAATTTTACTTCTGTGAGAGAGAGAGAGAGAGAGAGAGAGAGAGAGAATGCGGATGAGAGGCTTACATGCTTAATCACATAATGAATAATTGGATGACATATTACTATAGAACTGCAAAATTTTAATTTTTTTCAAAAAATAATAGATTTCTTTGATATAAAATAAAGTTCTAACTTCAAAATTTATCAGCTAAACGCAAATATAGACAATAAATTAACACAATCTGCCTCAATCATAAAAATAATTTCCTTAACAACTAAAATTTAAATTGAAAAATCAAATTTAATTGATGATTTTGTAGTTTAAGCCTTTAAGATTTTTAAATTATAAGAAAATTACTTTGTCAAAATTTTTCCCAATAAATATCTCATTAACATTACTCCCTACTTAATATTTTAATCTAAGAGAAAAACTATTAAAGCTAATGAACATAAGTGTACGTAGTTTGAGCCGACTTAAGGCTATATATGCCCCCTTATGACACACAAAGGAAACATCTCTTAAACCATCAAAACCTTGAAGCTTCTCCAAATCAAAATGCAAGGAGTTGAAGCATCCAAGAGAAACTCCCATCTCTTCTACTCCTTTCTCCTCCTTTCCTTCCATCTAACTCTGAGCCTTGCAAACAAAAAAGCAATATCCAAAGACCAGCCATGCAAGCACATGGTACTCTACCTTCATGACATAATATTCAATGGCACCAACGTAGCTAACGCAACATCTGCTCAGATTGCAGGCAGTAAGCCTCCTCTTGGTGACTTCTTCTTTGGCAAATTTGTCGTTTTTAATGACCTAATCACTGGCGACCACCATTTGCTTTCACCTGCCATTGCTCGGGCGCAAGGCTTCTTCTTCTATAACATGAAGACGGATTATAATGCATGGTTTGCTTATACGTTGGTGTTCAACTCCACAGAGTATAAGGGGACTATCAATATCATGGGGGCCGATTTGATGATGATGGAAACTAGAGATCTATCAGTTGTGGGAGGTACTGGAGATTTCTTCATGACAAGAGGAATTGCAACTTTGAGGACTGATACATTCGAGAATATTGACTATTTTCGTTTGAAGATGGATATTAAATTGTATGAATGCTATTGAAATGAATTGGCATCAGATCAAATTAGTGTTTTTTTCCTAAGTTTATCTATTGAAGCATTCGTATCATCAGCTTGTGTTGAGATAGTAGGGTTATTATGCTATGTGTGATGTATCTCATTTCTCTTTATTAATTAGAAGTGCGTGCCTTTGTTTACTATCTTGTATTGCTTTTCTCTGCTAGAGTGCTTAGAACTCTGGTTCAACCAATGCTAAGCAGCCGCCTAACGCTTCGTTTGAGATGGCTTTTTTACTGTTTCTTAAAATAGTTTTTTAGTACAAAAAATAATTTTTGTACTAAAAAACTGCTTTAAGAGGTTGTCTCAAACGAAATCCAAGTCTTCTTCCTTTTTTTTGAAGCTATCATAATTATAAAATATGTGATTTGAACCGTGACATTAACATTCTCCTCTAATAAGTGAGTCCCGAATCATTTCCCTATATATACCATTAGTTCTAATTAACATTTATATAAAACACTTAATATCTAATTGTTATGATGTATTATTGATTTTGTAGATTAAGATGATATATAAGTAATTATCTAAATATAGAATGTATATTACTAAATACAAAAGTTGACAATGATATATTGTTAAGACTTGAAGAACATTTCACTTATAATAGTATAATTTAAATATGATTTTATCTAAATAATAGCAAATGTAAAAGGAAATTACTAAATGGATTGTTAAAGGAATGAAAAAGCATTACATCAAATATAATAGGTATTTTGCTTAAAATGAACAAAATATATTTGATCTCTTGAGCATCATTTATGAATCGGGCATTGATTTAGTAGTTCATATCTCAACTCTCAATTATACATTGTAGCTCATTTCTTAAAAAAATGCTTTGACATATTTTTTTCATTGGCTCTTATACCGAAAGTTTATATCATTTAATAAGTACTCATCTTTAAATCTTGTTAACTAATTTTTTGCCCCTTTATAAAATATATCTTAAGCATCACAAAATTGAATGGAGAAATAGAATTTGTACATCAATACTAAGGTTTAGTTTGGAACAACTTTCTTATTATTTTTTAAAATAATTTTTTAGTACAAAAACTTCTTGAAATAGAATTTTTTTACTAAAAAATTGTTTTATGAAGCAGTTCTTTAGACTTTTAGCATAAATTTTTTTAGTTTAAAAAAATTTTGAACTAAAAAAATGATTAAAAAACACTAAGAAAGCCATACCAAAAGAAGCTTAAGATTTCATTTGGGATGTCTTTCTTACTACTTTTTAAGTAATTTTTTAGTATAAATTTTTTTTTTATCTAGAAATTTTAATAGTAGAAAGCTGCTTTAGAAATCAGTAAGAAACCTAACCCAAACGAAGCTTAAGTAATTATAATAAAGCTAAAAAGGAATAATAAGGAAAATTTATACTCTACACATATTAGCATTTAAATTAGAACATTAAAAATAATGATGTGTTGCCCAAAAGAAATGCAAAGCTATACTTCTGGCAAGATGACTGGATTGGTAAAGGGTTTCTTGACAGTTTGTTTAACACCCACACCATTTCTAATTTGAAGGTATGTAACTTTATTCAAAATGGTAAGTGGGATATAAACTTACTTTTAAATCATATTCTCTCTAATGTTGTTGATACTATTAGTGATATTCCTATCAATACCAATAATTTTGATCAACCTATTTTTAAACTTTCGACTAATGGGGATTTTTATATTTGTGTTGTGTGGAATTTTATAAGACATAAATCTCCTTAAATTCCTATATTTGCAAAAATTTGGAACCAAGTTATTCCCACCAATATTGCTACATCCACTTGGAGGTTGTTGCATGGTTTTATCCTTGTTGATGAAAATTTGAGAAGGAAAGGGTTTTTCATTACATCAAAATGCCAATATTGTTGCTTTAAATATCAAACTATTCAGCATGTTTTTGTGGATGGCACTGTTGCTATTAATGTATGGTATTTATTGGATAAAGCTCTTGGCTTAAATATGAACTAAATTAATGCTTCTTGCTTCTCTATTATGTCTTATTGGTTTCACCTTAAACCTGCTAGTCATATATCTACGGTGATTCCATTGACTGTTTTTGGCTCATTTGGATTGAAAGAAATAATTGCAAACACTGGGGTAGGGTGTTAAAATGAGCTTTGACGGGATTATTATTGGTTTGAAAAATAAAATACATCAGATGATGGGTGTTAAAAGGCTTCTTCTAAGAACTTTAGGGGCAACATGAAGTGAAATTAAATCCTTTTTAGTGTTGTTATTGATGAAGTTTGCCTTAGAAAGCAGCTTATATTCTTGTTTTGGATGAAGCCTTCTTTGGCTTAATTCATGCTTACCATTGATGGTTCATTATCTAAATTTGGGGTTGGTTGTGGTGGTATTTTATGTTAGAGATCATCAAGGATTTGTGGTGCTTGCATTTGTTTCTTCGATCTCTACCCTAAGATTATTATTACTTAAACTATGGCTTTACATGTTGGCCTTAAGCTCTGTTTGGATCACAATATTTCAAAATTTTTGATTTAATCTGACTCGATGATGTTGGTTAATCTCATTTTGTCCAGTAATTGTAACAATGGCTATCTCTTCTATCTTTTCAAGAATATCACGTTTTTGCTACAAAATTTTGATTACATTATTAATCATGTTTGGAGAGAGGCTAACAGCTATGCTGATTGGCTTGCTAAGAAAGCTGTTGGCTATCATGATTTACATTTAGTCAACCTACATTATCACAAGCATCGTAATAAATGAAAAAGAGGTGCTTAAAAATGATGAAGTATGGCCCAACTTAGTTTCCCATGATCTGGATCAGTTAAGTGCTTTCATAAGTATTGTTATGCCCTAAAACATTCACATCGTAGGAAAGATAAAGAGCTTAGCATGCTAACTTTAAATGAATATCAAACATACATACAAATAAAGAGAGGGGGCGGGGGTGCAAGAGTCATAAGAGACATTATAGTTTTTACATGAAAAATTCTGAAAAGGGAGAAAAACCACAGGATCTTATCCAGTTAAAATGAATCCACTAGTATTTATTATTGATTACAAATGATACCCTTTATTGGGGAAAGGTTTTAGCTCAATATATAAAATGTAGAACACATGATATAGTTAGGGTTGAAAGAATTCAATGATATGAGAGCTATTCTCAAATAAATGTTGACCTATTTATTTGGTTGATAGGACAATAGTTGGGCGAGTGGAGGTCGGGGGACCATAGTCAGGCGATTGAGGTCGAAGGGATTATAGTCAGGCGATAATGGTCCTAGGGACCATAGTCGATGAGGAACATTCATCGAAGGGTGACAGTGGTCAGAGGGATTGTAGTCAGCGAGTGATAGTGGTCAGAGGGATTGTAGTCAGTGGGCTTCAGAGATCGAATGAAGGACCAACAATGGTTACCGTATTGAGGTCTAATGATGATGATCAGACAGAGATCCAACACCAACATCCTGGTGGTGTGAGTTCATCAACGGTGGTACATGGGTGGAGTCATGGGATTCTTTAAGCCCCAAAGTTCTCTTGAGTTTCTAGCTCAAGATCTAAGCCTCCAAAAGTCCAAGCCTCCTTTCATGTGAGAAGAGTGGGTTTATTTATAAATTTTGAGAGTGACATGTCACGTAAATAGAAGAAGATCCATGGTAAATTCAAAGTGGTCCATTAGACGATCCATATTAATTTCCTGGATCTTGAACCATTTGTTTAACATTTATGTGCTTTAATGATGCAAGAATTTAGCGATCTTGGGCTCATTGAATTCATCTCGTTGAGCCCCTCAATTTGGCTATAAGCATGACATATTTGGAGATCATTTGATCATCCAATTTATGCTTGGATGCTTCCAATTATGCTTTGGTCCCTAGCTTTATTTGGGTCCATTCGTGCTTGGATTGAACCAATTTTGGTGTTGTTGGGTTCTTATAACTAAGAAGTTCAATCTGATTATAAGTTTGCTGAAATTGAAGTTTGGATAATCCCGTATTTAATTTCAGAAGTTTCCAACTTGAATATGCCTCAAGATTCGTGCTTGATCAAAGTAATTTTTGGTGACGTATCAAGTATAAATTTTACTTTAAGATTCAAAATTATATTGATAAATGTACCAATCAAATAGGGCACATAATTAGTTGCTAAGTTTGGAAAGAAACATATTCACTTAATAAATATTATATGCACATAATATGCTAACAAACGTTTTCAAGGGAATAATGCAATTCATACAATTTACTAGGGTAGCGAATAAAACCTCAACTATGCATGACATTATTCAAGCCTGAATGATATGACTGTTTAGACTTATATGATATATAAGGTAGCTAGCTCAAGAGCACCTAATCGGTGCACAAAAATGCAACAAATTGAACATATAACATACTCAGTAACATTCTTACAACTTGATATCCATTTTCAATCCGAAATACTCCCATACCTAAAAGGTTTCCGTCTTGAAGGTTGCAATCCCCCTTATCAAGAAAAAATCTCGTATGCCACCAACTACAAATAGATCTCGAGTCTCCATCATCACTATATCATCCCCCATAATAGTGATAGTCTCGTTATGCTTGGTGCACTATCAAAAAATAGGGCTATCATAGCATAAATTTTGACCTATCCTAGTGGCTATAACAACCACTTTTTTCTTTGCAGTGATTTTTTAATTGTTGTTCCCCTGCTATAATTGTAATGCACTGCAACGACATTCCGCAGCGGTTTAAGGACCGATATAGTAGATTTGATGAAGTACTATAATTATAAGCAGCGGTTGTAACAGGTGCAAACTTACATATTTGTAGTGGTCATATATGTCACAAATCTCAAAAATATAAACTGATTTTCAAAATTGTGGCTGATATCATCATAATTCTGATACATTGTGGCAGTTATTACCTCCACAAACGTGTAGAATTTTTTTATAAAAAAATGCAGAACCAGAATGACCACTGCAATCTCATATGCACATCAGTCAAATTTGATGCAAATAAAGCTGCCAATATCAATCAAATGGATGGAAAATGCAATCATAATTCAGAAATGATCATGACAGATCCATCATTAAAAAAAAGAAAAAATTTACGTGGTAAGATTCATCTCAATATACAATTATATGATTTCACTTATATTATACAGAAATTAGTATTAAGTAATTGATCGGAGTCAAATCTAATGATGAGTCGGGAAAAAACATTGATGGATCATCCTATTCGGCCCTTCAAATTTTCTACTAGAAACAACAGCTCACTGAATCATTTCAATTCTTAATACTTTTCTATGGTGACCCAAAGCCATAATCGTGAGCACATTGCTTGAACTATCGGGTTTTTACGTTTTGGCTATACCAGAGGTTAAAATTGGTGGTATTTAAAATCAGTGCAAATGACAACGGTTATAACAGATAAAATACACTCATTTTGACAGCTATTTTCAAACCGCCCCTAACAAATGCTACGAAAACTCAACTTTTTTAGTAGTGGTGGTATTGAAGACTAACTTAAAGGCAAAGCAAGCATTGTTATAGCTCTTCAAGTCAATTGGTGTCTGAGTTCAAGTTTAGGTCAGTAGTCATCGTGTCATTGAAGACAACAAATGAGCTGAAGTTAAACTTGCCAAGACCATTATAGACTTCATTGATCTTCACAGACGTCGCATTTATGAAATTGGAAGCATTGAAGAGGATGCCATGATAGTAAAGAACGATGTGTTTGCTTGGCTTGTCTCTAGATACGGCTTTGTTTTTGGCTAGGGTTAGGGTGGCTTGTAAGGAAATGAGGAGGATGAGGAATCAGAGGAGGAAGCTTTCATGTGTTTTGAAGCATTAGAGCTCCTTGCATGTTTGCTTGACATTTGAATTTAAAAGTACAGATTTAACGATCTTGTGCTCCGTGCATTCGTGCTTATATAGTTTGATAGAATGTTTGCTCATAAAAATGACTTATAGTATTGCATATTCTTTTCCTTTAACTGTTATAGATTCATGAGGTTTGTTGCGGGCTTGAATACACGTGACGGTAGAGTTTTAAATATATATACGCTTAGCTTTGCACGGATATCCATCACACACACAGAGAACACAAGATTTTTTATGTGGAAAACCCTCAAAAAGGGAAAAACCACGAGGCCTAGCCCAGTTGAAAATGATTCAACTAGAATTTGAGTCAGTTACAAAGGGGTGACTCGCCTCCGAGGGCGATCAAATTATAAATAACAACTGTTCGATAGAAGTATGGGTGTCCGATGATGGTCTGGCAGATCCTCGGGCCTTTGACAATGATCTGGTGAAGATAAGGGCCTCTGGCAAAGATGAGGGTCTCTGGCGAAGGTGAGGGCCTCTGACGAAGGTGAGGGCCTCAGGTGGTGGTGCGGTGAAGCTCCGGCGGTGGTCCGGCTAGGCTTCGACGGTGGTCCGGCGAGGCTCCGACGGTGGTCCGGCGAAGTTCCGGCGGTGGTCCGGCGAAGTTCCGACTGTGGTCGAGGAGGAGCTTCTTCCTTCTCTTCTCCTCTTCTCTTCTTGCTTGAGTCCCTTTTGTGAAGAATGAGGGCTTTATTTATAGATTTTTTGGAGTGGCATAGCTCGTAAATAGGCGTGAGATCAGGGGCGAATAAGGAGTGGTCGAATGGACAGTCGATATTGAATCCTACGATCGTGCACCGTTCGTTGGACATTTGAAGGCCTTAGTGATACCGGAATTCGGTGATCTGGGCTCGTTAGATTCGTCTCGTCGAGCCGTTCGATTTGAGTATAAGCTCGTTAAAATGGAGACTGTTTGGTAACTCAAATTGTGATTCGAACCTTCCAACAGCACTTCGAGTCTTTGATTTAGACTCATTTGGGCTCGGATCGAGTTGAATTTGGTGTCGTTGGGTTCGTATTTCCGAGACGCTCAGTTTGACTGTAAGCTTGCTGAAATCGGAGTTCGGGTGTACCTAGATTTAATTTCTGAAGTTTCCGGATTGGGTTTTGCATCGAGATTCGTGCCCGATCAAGATAATTTTTTGAATATATATAGCGGCAGAGTCAGGATTTAAAAATATCCTCAAGCTTTTTTATTTGAGCTCCCAATTGACATTATGATTTTAAATTTTTTTTATTATAGTTGTTAATTATAAGAAGATAAATTTTAAGATAAAAAAAAAAATTTATTGTCATGCTCATCTAAATTAATTTTAACACAAATTTATTTGGATTATATATTATCATGCTCATCTACTTCAATTATTTTTTACAGTATATTTTCATATCTAATTTATAAAAAATATAAATAAAAAAATATTTTTTAACGAGCAATAAATATATAAAAAATCGCATCTTTTTAATATAAAATCATACTAAAAATAAGTAAAATAAATATTAAATATTTAAAATAATCTCACCCCTCATGAAGAGAGGCAGAGGAAAGAGGGAGAGCAATTAAGGGCTTAAAAGAGGAGATTGCCTGGGATAAAAACAAAATACATGCCCCAATTGGCCTATATATCCTATTTGAGAAGCAAATTAAGCATGAGATACCACATATTCAACACTCAAACTATTATGTTTACTGATATACCACATAAAATCCTTTTTTCATCAATTCTACTACCTCTTTTAAGCATCGTCAGAAATCCCACCTCGCGTCGTCTTCCTTTCGTTCGTGCGAAGGAAATCATTGAGCAATTGAAGCTTTATAATTCTTTTCCTGTCAAATGTGAAGTGCGCATAAGGCCTTGTCCCTCACTGTCACGAAGACGATTGGTATGAGTTGGGTTGTTTGTTTGTTGTTGGTTGGTGGTTGGGTTGGTTTTTGTTGGGGAGAAGGGTGGGGGTTTGGTGGTTGTTGGTGTTGTGTGTGTTTGGTTTGTGTGGTTGGTTTTTTGTTTTGGTTTTGTTTGTTTTTGTTTTTTTTTGTTTTGTTGGTGGTTTGGGTGTTGGGGGTTTGTGTGGTTTGGTTGTTGGTGTTTGTGTGTTTTTGTTGTTTTGGTTTGTGTTTGGATGGGTTTTGGTTTTTAAGAAGAGTGGATGGGGGGGGTTTTTTTTAGGATGAATAAGGATAAGTTAGAGTTAATGGTTGAGATTTTTGGAAGAGGTAGGAGGTTTTGTGTGTGTTGTGTTTTGTTTTTTTTTGTAGTTTTTTTTTATATCTTATTGCTTTTTTATCTTCCTTATTACAAACTATAACATCTATATATAGACACAATGATAGCATAAAACTACACAAGAACCTAAACTAAAGAAGTACAACTAAAATTTGAACCAATCACAACAATTATTTTGAAGTTTCGGATGTGTATGTTGATGAGGACATCGTCAGAGATTGCGACACATGTACCACAGGAGGAGATGCCGAGATCGACGGCCACGATCATGATCTTTATTTTCATCATTTTATGTAGTATTTATTTGATTTTTATGTTTTTCCGTTTTTGCCCTTAGGTATTTATCGTTATTGTAGCCCGAGGGCATTTTAGTCTTTTGCTTTCTTGTCATTTGAGGCCTATTTATATGGCTCATTTTCTTAGTAATAGTTTAGTTTTGATGATAAAAAAAAAATATTTGCCACTATGATCTCTTTATGAGTTCACCCTCCTCGATCTCTTAGTGATTTCGTAAAGAAGCTAATCTCTTGTGAGTTTAGATCTTCTTGTTCTACCATTTTTCTTCCTTTATTTCTTGTGATCGATTCTCGTCGTGGAGATCCGGTTGAAGCATTTGTGAAGAGTGGAATTCACGCTTGAATCCCAAATTTTCCCCTACTGATTTCCTCTCTTGCTCCTGCGCGCGCCCCTCCCTGGCTTGCCCAGGCCCCGGCCTGCAGCCCCACACCCGGCCAGCAACCACCGTCCAGCCCCCATGCCGCCTCCCTTACCCTCACCCCCTCTTGTGATTTTTTTTGAATTCCCCTCCCCCTAAATTACTTTCCAAATCAAGTCTAGCAATTTTGGCAAGTAATTTAAGAGGAGTTATATTTGATTTGAAATTCAAATTTCAAATCCTCCTCTTTTCAACTATTTGGGAGTTCTTAATATAATTAATTCTGAAATTAAAATCAGAATTTTGATTAATTAATTACTCCTAGTGGTCCCCCCCTACTCAAAAACCTCAAGCCACATCATCTCTCTCTATGCCGGCCACTCCTCTCTCTTCCCCCCTTAATTTTCTTAATTGCTCCTTGAATTCCTTCCCTCCTAATCTTAATTTCAAATTCAAAAAAATCTGAAATTAAAATTAAGAGTTTCCTATTTCGGAAATCTGAATTAAAATTCAGATTTTAAGTTCTCTTCCCCCATAGCTCCACCCTCCCACTACCCCTCTCCAACCCGTGGCCCTCCTCCCTCTTTTGCTCACGGTTCTCTCTCTCTCTCCCCTCTTTGCTTCATCTCTAACGACCACATGCATGGGGACCCGCGAGTTTGAATGGGGACTGTGTGTCGAGCTCACGGCACCTCGACATCCACGATCGTCGTTCTTCGCCGCGGGATTTATTCCGACACGATACCTTTGAGCCTACTTGGATCGGATCCTACCGACTCTCATAATCGTCATCGACAAGCAACATCCCGACTCCGAGTGGATCATTGACGCCGCCCACCCGCTCCTCCAAATCCGCTCTTTTCCCGGCGACAAGTCCTCTCAAGATCACTTGTCTATTAGTGGCGTCGCTAAGTCTACTTTCGATTCTCTTCCGCTAGCCACCGACTA